>JABASD010003122.1:0-21825 GCA_019776165.1 Pogonognathellus flavescens
ATTATGTTGCTACATTTAATTTGCAAATGGATAAATTATGTTGCTACATTTAATTTGCAAATGGATAAATTATGTTGCTACATTTAATTTGCAAATGGATAAATTATGTTGCTACATTTAATTTGCAAATGCATAATAATAATGCTATTATCGGTAGCTACTACATATGGATTTGCAACACCTATTTAAATTCCGGGATAAATGGATAAATGTTGGATTTTTGATTCACATTATTTATAGGTTTAGTGCTGAAAGTAGATTTGAAAATGTAACCCCACAATGAATTGTCAAAAGATGGAATGATGTGTAGATGAATGCGAAAATAAATGGTTTGCTGTTTATGTTAACTCTATACTCTATAAAAGCTTATTTTTATTATGCCTTACTTACATTATAGAAATACTGACTCTTCTACTTCTCTTAATTATTTCGTTCGTAAAAGTTTATCATTTTAACTAATATTACCATGTAATAATTATATACATACGTTATAAAATAAAGATAGATGAAAGTCAACTTGTGTAGGTTTTAACACTACCTACCTAATACGAAGGATCAAACATTACATGATTTTGCTGTTTACAATAATGGAGGGTTCTAAAGGAAAAAATGGTTTGATACATGCCACACCTATAATAATATTGTAAAAAGAATACGAGTTTTTCAAAGTAAGAATAAAATACAGTCAAGTTGATTAATAACAGAGGAATTTGAGATTTCTGAAGCATTAATGTATTGACAGATATACAATAGTGTGTTTTCTTGTATTCCATCCCATCTTTTTCATCTTATTCGTGGTTCTTACAGGCACAATCACAGGCACAACGTTTGACGCGTTTCTTTGGTTCCACTGTCTCCAAAATGGAATCTACAGAACGTGGCCGGATCACTATTTAAACCATACAAAAAACAGATTATTAACATCACATTATCACAATAAACGTCAGAAATGATGGATAGAACATGACAACGCCGATTCATAATACAATAATATAAAAATCATGGAAGATTGACACAATGTAACGTTTGAAATCTACCAGTCTGAAAACATCCTGTATTGGGTAACAAAATGACCCACTACAAAATACAATACACGACATTAAACGCATAGACACCACAGAATATTATATTGTGTTCAGTTGAGACAGTTTTATGCATTGATCAATATAATGAAATATATAAATGGGTAGATGTGTCATTTAATTCACAATGCTTTGTAATGTAATGATGTAAAATCTGTTTGTAATACCGTTTTTCTAAATAGGCACTTGAAAATTCATAAAAATAACATTTCTGCATGTTAAAGGAATTTAACTTCCATAGTTTTATCACGTTCTTTAATGTTGAGCCTCATCGCTTACTTTTATCAGAATGGCAGTGCTACTGCACACTGGTAGTACCAAGTACCTAACTAACCTACATAAAATGCGGAAATCTAACAATGATAGAACATATCATCAATACATATATTTGAGTACACCTCTCACTTGTTCAACAAGAACATCAAAAAATGTGTTCTTGTTGTAGCGAAAGAGAAAAAGTAAGGGATTTGGTTTTTAACGAGCAGTAATTTTTGCGAGAGCCTTAGCATGGATGGAGGATGTGCAACTTAAAGTTTTCTGTGAGTAAGCAATGAAATGAAATTACATTACATGATTATGCTGATTGTTTGTGTAGATGTGTCGAAGGTCTTTCTGACTCATAATTAGAATTTAGTACCGTGAGTATACAACACGTACACATTTAGGGTGACTTGTCTTTATGCTTGTTCCATTGTGTACCTCTTTATTGCGACGTTTTTGTCGTTAACTATCAAAAGCATCTTAGCGTTAAGGTCGCGCTCGCAGAATAAAAGGAGCGTTAATTATAGTTAAGTGACCTTGCAAAAAGGCTGTATACTTACAATGTACTTCACACAGCTTATATTGACTCTACATGGCACTATGCTAACAACATCACTCAACGCTATTAAACTGTTAAACCACTATATTTACAACTTTCAAGAAAGTTTAACATTATGTTTAATAATATTCATAATGCTTAAGAGCAATGCTCAAGTTTTTATTCACTTTGACTTTACAGTAAATAAACATCAGAAAGGTGGCTTTTAAATCTCTCCGAAGTTTCTAAAGGGGATTCTAGTGATAAAATCCGGTTGACCTGATTCTTTATTTTCAGTTGTAATTTGAATGATAAAATGGAATCTGGTTAGAGGTTCTTTTCATTTTCATACTGTGTCAATTTTTCTATTTTTGTAGGTACTTCCTAAAGGTCAGGATGCGCTTTTCTAACAGAGTCACATTTCCTTCAATAAATTTCTCATCATGGTTATTACGAATTAATATTCTTCAACTACTTTCCTATATTATAACTTATAACGTAAATCAAGTACATTAGTTCTCTCCTTTCTGTTCTGTCTCACGTTTCCTAAGTAAATCATTCTCATGGAATATAATAATACGTAACTATATAACATGCAAATTGCATATACACAAACTGCATCCTATTCATATGTATTCATCAATCAGCATGATTCATACATTCTGTCCGATATATTTATTTATAAATGCCTTGGGCTTTCCAAATAATGAATTGCATGAATTGTTTTGATGTAATGCAATTTCAAATGCGGAATGACAAACAAAAATACAAATAATAAAAGTAAGGTACAGTGCCTTACTACTTGTATTGTTTGTATGTTTGTTTTTATTTGTACCTGTACATGGTATTGTTCAGATTGCATATCAGGGCAAAATTTAACATAATGGCACAGATCTGCATTAGTTAAATAAAAAGTGCCCTCAAAAGTGAAAATGTAATATTAAATTGGTACTTCCAAATATCTTTTATATAAGATACACAAAAGCCAAGAAGAATATTTGTTGCTTTCTTGTTTTTTCCTTGTACCTATTGATAACAATTTCAATGAAGTTTCCATGCAATATTCAAGTCACACACAAGATAATATTAACGCTACGCTTTCAAAGGAATAACAAATAGATCGAAAGACAGATAAACAAACATCTTGAAGACCATATATATTTACTCCAGGAAATGGCAATGGAAATTATAAAATGATTGATGCTATACTCGGAATTTCAATTCAAATTTTTTTCTTATTTGTTGGTTTTTTGAATAATTGTGTTAATTGTGTATTTTTTACAGGTAGCTTTGATGGGTTCAAAGATTGTGTGCACTCATGCATACATACAGGTAGCATTTTACATGAAGAATATCTCACGAATACCTATGAGATTTCCATATTGAACAAAACAAGAAAACCAACAATGTTCTGACTTCTGTGAACACGCATGATTCATATAATATTCATGCAGGTACATTATTACTAAAAACTTCATTCCTTTTGGCATAGTATTATAAGCCTATGCTTTTTAGAAGTTCAAATGTTAATGAAATTATTCATTAATATTATTACAAGATCCATGGTGAATAACATGGACAGGGGGTGTAGGAGTATTCACATTATAATACGTAATTTCTCTTCATTCAATCAGTCAAGGCTGCCGTTTTTGTTAAATAATACTTCAGTCAGCGTTACGAATACATGTTTATGCACCTAACTACAACTAGTAAATTATCAGATGAGATTGCCGATTAATACAAAGATAATACTCTGATTACACATAATAAACTTATAAAGACCAAAATATCTACTACCTCGAAGTTATCTTCATGAGTAATGAGATCGTTCCATTACTCAAACAGGTTATTAGCAAAATAAATGCTCTTTACATCATTGAATTTTTCCAAACCTCCAGTTATCGAAACTGTTTCATAATTATACTAGTAAATTCCTAGTTCATATCGATAACAACCGTTATGGTTGTAGTTTCGCAACAACACGACGAGATATAAATGTTATAATACTAATATTATCTGAAATATTTAAATCTGAGAGAAAAACTGCTTAAAGGGAAAGTGGAGTTGATTTTTAGACTGACCGTGTTGTGAATGTTGTCTTGGCATGATTGGAATAGGATAGGGCAGAGCTCTCTCACGAATTTCGTTTGATTGGCCTGCAACTGACATTTGCTGAGGATGTGGAGGACCTTGAGTGTCCAAATATATTCTATCGGATTCTTCCCCACTTCCACTTTGTCCATTGGGCACAAGAACAGGAATCATGTGGATTGGTGGCATGGCGAATGGATGATTTTGGGGTTGTTGGTGTTCTTGGAAAAATTGTTGCATTGGTTGATGCTGTGACTGAAATTGTTCAGCTTCTGATTTGGTCAAGGGAATTGGTCCAATAATATGAATTGGCATGGAAGACGATCCTGAAACCATAGGAATTAAATTTTGTGGTGCAGATTCCATGCGGACTCCCATGTTGCCCATGTTATGATGACTTGGTCTTCCATCCATTCCCGGAGGAGCTTGACGATGATCATTTCCAGAATCACATGAAATGGCCATTTTTTCCCCAGTGAAATGTAAATAGCGAGGATCAGTGCTCATGTTAATTCCCAAAAGGGGTGGCAATGGTTTCGACTGTTCATCTACAATCTCTTCAGCCTTCTTCTTTTCAATGATGCAATTCATGTGGGAACGATGATTTCTCTCAAACATATGCTACATAATTACAACATACCAACATCACTCTTCACATAAACATAAATGATAGTAAAAATAAGCTTTATAATATTATCGTCTTTGTCCTCAGAATTTATGGCAAGTACCTAGCAATAAAAAATGTATATTCAGCACAGCTTCATTTCTACTTCTACCAATAATAAAATGCACAAGCTGAGATAATTCTAACAGAGGTACGTTATGTTATGGAGCCATGTGGTGCAACAATAATGTGCAGAAATGGAATGACAATCGTGAAATACAAAGTCTTCGAGGTTTCTGAAATCTTAGCTAAGGTGACCCTCATGCATTATGAAACAAAGTACACCATAATCTACCTAAGGACTATTTCTCTTACGGCGAAGATTGTCTCATAAATATTCTCATGATGATATACCACGGTTTGTTGTGCTAAAAATAAGATTTAAGATCCACGTCTAATTCATTATTCAACAGAATCATCACCGCTTTCATCAGGACAGGTGCAACACACAGTATGAATATTATATTTAAAATAATTGACACCTTCTACTTGATGAAACTCACAATAGCAACATCACGTCAAGTCAGAAAATGAATTGTAAATACGGAGACCTACTCTTAATCTTTTGTTTTAGCTGCTACCTCATTTAATTTAATTTAATAATTTAATTTAATCTCATCTTGAAACAATGACAAGAGGTAAATCCTTCTAGTATTCATAATAGTCACAACATTTAAAGCTAGTGCTAGCGCATAAGAAATTTAAAAAAGTGTGTCTTGCCTAATGAAGACTGCATGTATAAACATAATACCTAAGTTGATTTGCATATTATTAACTAATTAATACTAACTAATTAAGCAGACCGAAATAAAACTTGCCTCATGTAGATTGAGTTCTACAGGGAATTTGAGCATGGAACTAACACCGTCATCTTCTCCGCTTCCACTGTCATCTTCCTCTGACGAGTCTTTTTTATTATTGGACGTATCCACATTTTTGCTTTCAGCAGATTCTAAATCATTTACATTAGGAGCTGTTAAAGCCTCTGCGGATATTTGAGGCATCCCTTGTCCAAGGACGAGCATGCTCTTCAGCGCCTCCGGCGATATGAGAGATTCAATCTAATAGATATAGGAATAAAACAATTATTTTAATACTTTGCATGACTTTACCTTTACATATACTTTCATTCACAGTGGATCAATGAACCGTTCTCTTGCTCTCTCTGCTTCAGCTTTGCAGATGTTTCAAAACGATAATAAAAATGTCATTGCACGTCGTATTATAGACATTAGACATGAGAAATACTTCACTCAATTATTATGCTACCATAATTTACAAACCTATCTACTATTACATGCATTTCCTTATTGTATTTTCCTTTTAACTGTTAAAAATTATAGCCATGAAGTAGTAGTAGTAGCAGTAGGTGTCATTGTATTTTGCAGATGAATGATTGGTTCAATTTTTCAGTTGAATTTGAAAATCATTATTGCAGCATTGTTAAAACTGCCGTTCAAAATGCAAGGAACTAAGGGGAATCATCATAATTATTACAGACATCACGACAAACCAGCAAGCTGAATTTTCTTCAAACCATTAAATTTGTGAGCGATTCCGTCCTAACTATATTGTGCTGTTAATCTCATTTCCCAACAACCAGGCTTAAAATGACGGTACTTGCTACATGTAGTTTGTTTGTCCACATAATAATGGCGGAAATGGATCCACGACATGCAAGCAATGAGTTTTAGGGATTTAGGTACAGTAGGGTGTTACTAAGGTCAAAATAAGGGAAAAGCAAACCACTCAATGTAAACATGAGGTGAAGAGGAAATGAAAATTAAGATTTTCTTTGTGAGAACTAGACAAAGAAGAGTTGGCAATCGTTTCACACATTTTATGTCATTTGCTATTTTACAAACTCATAAGTTGGTTAAAAGTAAAACAGCATAATTGCAAACACAATTTCAGTTGCTTAGAATTCCCACGAGTCCATAAAATATTATCATCTTGGACATTAAATGCAGTTCAACTGTGAAAATAAGTATTGTGTTACAATTAGATGCATTGTGTAAAGGATGGAAATAAAACGAATAGCCATGGTGTACGACATCATGTAGTAAGTACACGATACACAAACACAACAACGTGTATCTCAAATCTTTATAAATGTGATAAGAGAAAAACAGACATGAATTGTTTGTGGTATTGTCGGCGGATGTTGTTCATTGTCGACTCAAGTAAAGTAAAGTCGTCGAAGAAGTGAGTTAGTAGAGTGCTGTTAGTAGCACTAGTATACCACTTACTACTTCAGTTCAGAATGAGATACTGCAGTAGTAGTACACACACAGGGATCAGATTGCATGCCGATAATATAATATCCAAGTGTGTAGGCAAACAAACAAACATTATGGCAAAGTACGACATTAACTACTGCAGTCTTAACAGTCTTAAGTCTTAAGAAACAGGCAAAGTCTGTTGAAGAAAGGATGAGACGAAGAAACGAGTTGAAGACACGGCCAGATGCATATGGCTAGGCAGATAGGTTGGTGGTGCGGTAAGTTAGTAGCTCGAGAGTATTTCATCGCTTGTTGTGTGTCAGCTCAAGTGAAGTAAAACTTGATTGTAATAGCAAACAATAACAACCATAATATAATAATAATATTATAACTAATCGTAATAAGGCTGCCACACTAATAACTAATGGGAAGGATGAGAACACATCAAAAACATATAATGCATGCATACACACTCTCCTATTACCAATCCACGCTTTTTGCACTGTGTGTTCCTCCTGTGTGGACAATGAACATTTAACTACGATATATTATGGTACATGTACCATGTGCAGTCTCATGTAGGTAGAAATGTGTAGAAAGGAGTAAAGAAGTAAAATCCTGCAGTTTTATGGCAATCTTTTGCTATTTAGCAGTTGAACCATTTTAACTTGAGCTCAATGATGATCGTAATGTAATGCTAAATAAAATATAATTATAACAACAATAACAACAACAGTGCTATTAAATTTACAAATACCTTATTATTGTGTTTTGTTTTATGTTTGTTCAGTCAAGTACCTCTCTCTCTCTCTTTGTGCATTTGTGTGTGTAGGCAGAGGTACATTGTAAATTAGTGCATGCACATTGCACAGTAACAACATGTTGAACATTTTGCTAAAAAAATATTCAGTTGCTCTACAACCGTTTTCTGTCATAGACATAATCTATGACTTATGTATTTAATATTTACAAGAAAAATGTAATAACAGTAAGTCATATATAAGTAGAGTTCTCAATAATATTTAACAAGAGCAAAGTCATCTAGTGCCAGAATTTACTCCAATCATTTTCCATTATCTGTTATGTTGCAAATCTTGTAAACAGACATGATGATGAGATGAGTTGTATACTGTGAATGAAATGTTTGACCCATGCATGCTTTATTGTTATTTTGCTACAATGAGAATAGAGATGGTTTTTCTATGTATAGTGTAGTAGTAGTAGTAGTAAGTGTGTATTCCTTGTAGATTCCCTGAAGAGCACTTAATGAAGATATTATTTTTTTAGTAATTTTTTGTCATTATAAATTGGTCGCTTGTTAGTCCTGGGATTTGTGTGAGCGACAGTTCTACTTTTATAAATGTTGAGTAGGACTATTTATTTATTATTGAAGAGTCAAGGACTGGGCAAGCCGCAAAATTGGATAGGCCAAACTTACAAGTGGCAATAGAACGTTTGACTGAACAACGAAAGCAAGCGGCTTATTTTTCCTACGGAGAATTTCATTGTTGTTAATGTTAAATGCTATTGTATGCATAATAAAATGTAAATGTATCTTGATGTTTCATATTTCACACTGTAAGTTAACTCAAAGAGAAAAAGTGAAGAGAGCAAGAGACTAGAAAAGAAGGCCTAGTTTTTCCGCACCGGTGATTGTTGATACTGGCAAGCTGTGTTGTTCGAATTTGACGAGCTAAGCCACGCAGAAAAAACTAGAGCAAATGAAAGCATGCCAGCTATAGCCACGGCCGCAACTGCCACGATCTTGGTTGCTTGCACCACCGACGATGACTTGAGATTTGCATTTTTGTAAGCCTGCAAATAAAAAATATATATAAAGTGTTAGATAAATTAAAGAAACAATTTTATTGTTGACAAATTAATTATCATGCCACAACTACCATTTTTTAACAAAGTAAAACTACTTTATGTTACACATAACGCAGTTTATGGTTAGTTATGGTTTCGACTACACACACAATAATACACATGCATCAACTCTATTGAGGTTGAAGATTTCACACAATCAACTTACACATCTTTATCATCTCTGCAATTTTAAATAATAATCGTGGGTCGTAAGTTCAGATTAGAATTTACAATAAAATTACCTATGTATGCACATAACATATTTTATACGCAACTGAAGAAATATACAATTTATACGTTAGACAGATCTTCCACATGTGCTCATCAACTACAATTGCAGTTTTATAAATAGTAAGTGGATTGCACTTTATCGCAACGAATCTATCTCAAGTTATGCCATCATTTCTACGCAAGTAACATAAATAAAAACTTACCTACCTATATATGCGTCTATTTTACTACTAACCTTATAATGTATGTAATCTATATTATTTATATACTTTACCTACTTCTATATATATATTTCTATATATAGTATTTGCATATATAGGTAATATATCAATTGCATTTTATGTGCATTATTATTGCTATCAACTTGGGAAGTGATACGTAGAATAACAAAAGGACGTTCAACTTTTATCCTATATATGCAAAATAGACAATAAGTAATTTCATAGAATGAAAAGTTTTCAGATAATAGAAAGTTAAGCGGTTTACAAATTTTCGTCACATTCTGAATTCTTCAATCAAAGCTTTTAGGTTAAACTGGGTTGCCATTGCTGTTGCAAATTTGTGTAAACATTTTCGCTACCTATTGGTTTTTTTGCACATAATGACAAAGCATGTGTAATTCTTGTATTACATTGTTACCTTTAGCCTTTCCTTATAAATCATTCTTGTATATTGTCAATTGTTCATTCATGTCTCAATACCCCTAAAACGGTCTCAAATTATATGAACGGATCAAACAAAAACTATATCTATTGTTTGGTCATTGTATGAAGGATGAAATACAATAATATTATTAGTGTAATTACCATCTAAACAACAAACCTACAAATTACTGATTGTACGCTTGTTCATTCGAACTAGTACAAATCATCAATTAAAGACCTCCAGCTAAAATCGACAACTTTCTTCTTTGGCAAACACGATACATGATTTTATAATAGTAGCATCACTCTAAAGTAAATTCTTCAGATGTATATCTGATATTAGGTATACCTAATTATATAGAATAAAATATTGTCGCATTGGAATCTATGCGATCTACTTCACTATTCATTGCATACCAAAAAACCCAGCAATTGTAATGCAATACTGTAAATAATAAAATTCTCAATAAATATTATTTGTACCATCTTTATTGACTGCATTTGGATATTTGAGAAGAAAGGATTACTAGTATAATTGTCGGTTATTATTATTTATTGATCAATTGTCGTTTGAATAACAATTTTATTGCTTAAAGATGTCTGTGTTGTGTCAATAAAATTAAGGCTACATTAATGATCACCCATTACCCATCACAATTTTATTGTGATGAGAATTTGACACAAAAGGAGAGTGGTTTTTTGCGTGTACTTATGTTTTTAACGACAACAATACTACAAGAATGAGATAATAAATGTCAGTTTTTCATATGCACTGAATAAATGCAGCTAGTCATTCACCTACAAAATCAAAATGCATTTAAAAGCTAACCACTTTAACAAAGAGTGGGGACAAATAGCAATTGCCTTGTACGCTGTAAAAGTTGAGAATGACAAGTTGAGATGCTCAATAAAATGGTTGTACTAGAGTTTGCCTTAAAATCGTTACAACCTTTTTTACCACAAAAAGGGTTTTGAGACAAAACGTGAATGCGTTGAGACGCTCGAGGTGGATTTGGATTATCGAGACGAGACGAAAACACGATATTCTCGCTCCCATCTCTTCTTACTCTTAGCATTTTACACGACACGGACATGTTTCTGTTTGTTTCTTTGAATCTTGTAAGACGTGGAGTTAAATGCAGTGTGGAGTGCAGAGCAGACTGCAAGACAGTTTCATAAGGTCCTTATAGAGTAATAGAATGTTAAGAAGTGAAAGCGTTCTCAAAAAATTGGAGCATACTAATAGAATGGAGCTTAAAATAAAAATTACATGGTTAGCCTTATAACTTGGACCCAATAGCAGTACAATATGCACACACACCATACTAAAAGATATAATAAAATAATAATACACATCTATAGATATATTCTAACCACCGCACTCTTGCAAGTACTAACATCCGTCTCTCCTTCTATACCTCTCTTGTTTTGCTCACTTTTCATTTACATTTCTAACTCTACCCATTTAATTGTAAGCTCTGAGCTCTCACTCCGCTCACTCTTGCCGTTCCTAAATCCTTTCTTGTCCATGTATCCCATATGACTCGACTATTAAGATGTATCCTCCAAGTACATTTGTACCTACGCTTTCAGAGTTTGTATTCTGTACAGTCAATTAGTACTACAAGACAAAATATGTAGGCTGGCTGTACACGTCGGCTACCAACAATCTTTTGTACTAAAAGCAATTTGCAATAAAATGTCTTCCTGTTGTTAAATTCTTAAAATGTGCACAATTGGTTCTCGGTGCGTAATTTCAAATGTAAAAAAACTCTTGAGACACTTCAGCATCCCAACAGGTCAGCAGGTCAAACATTTAGGAGAAGGGCCCGGTTTACAACATTCAAAGGAAATGTCAAAACTGTCAACCAACGTTACACGCTTTGCTAGAGTCATCCTGATTCATTGACCATCTCTGTCACTCTTCTGCAGGACCAAATGGCTCACGTCACGCGTGAGAGTGGCTCAAAAATAATTAAGAACGCGGAAGGTTACTTGGTTCAGCTGCCACATCAATATTTTCATGCTCTATTCTACCTTAAAATCACTTGGTGAACTAAATCACTTCACCGTAAATATTATAATAATAACCATAAAATATATCAAACCATCCAATTGTAACTGTGAGCCATTTCATGTACGCATACGGTGAGAATTACAATCAAATCACTTGTTATAATATATTATAATACTGTACAATCAAATCAACTCTATGTGACTGTAACTATATTTATTGAAACAGATTCTAACATTCCACTTTGCACGCGTATTTATATATCATATATTATAATGGTTTCCAAGGTTGTCTCGACAACAATATTTCATCTCTCCTGTTACAGGTTAGGAATATCACCGATTTCCATACAAAATTGATGAAGCAAAAGTATTATGTGAACTATTCCTCCAATTCCTCCAAATTTTAACATGGGGATTGGAGGAATAGTTTTGCTTCATAAATTTTGTTTGGAAATCGGTGATATTCCTAACCTGTAAGAGAGATGCAATATTGTTGTCGAGACAACCTTGATGGTTTCCAACATTATGTTAATTCTGAAGTCTCTATATTATTACAAATAGTCTCTTGCTAAAGTTGTTAGTAATGCAATTACCTGTTTTTCAGCTAACTCGTTTTAGCTGGAGGACAATCGAATAATTTAATTAATAAGATGGCATATCACGGAACAATGTGAATAATAATTCATGAATTACAATAATTGAAATTAACGTATTCATGCAACAAATTCGTGCTTGCATGGAAATAGAAAACTTTTGTAACAATCATATTTCAGGTGTGAGCTATCACCTTTATAATTGTGGAATAACATACTTTGTCGTGAATTGCTATTTATAGACACGAAATGCATTTATTATTACAATTCTATATATTTACATTCACCTACTATCAGTATATACGACTAACGTTAAAACATGTCGTGTCTTATTAATGCATGTCAATAATCGTGTTTAAATTAAAACCTTCCTATCAACAATTTTGGTAACATATTTCATACTTAAGACAAATCCGAAAAAATAAACAAGAATTGACAATAATTTTTAAATGCTTTGGACGATTATTCTTTTGTCACTCTAATGTTAATTTAGTGTTAACGTCATTATTTTACACATACTTAATGCAATAGTATGATTGTGTAATGAAGAAGCTTTTACACTGTGCATACACAACTGGGTTTGTGTGCATAGCTAGCCATTTCTACCTATCTATAACCTACCTAAGTACCTGGTAAGTTAGTTCAGTGCATTTACTTTATAGCCTACCTTGCCTACCTATATGCAGTTTATATTTTTATATATTTCTATATGCATTTGTTAATCCGCTGAACATAGAAATATCAATAATAGTGTAACTGCTTAGGTTGGAATAAATGTTGCAATTACATTAAAAAAAGTTTCTAGTTGAATGCTTATACTAACTGTCTTATAAATAGAGGTTTCTAAAGTGTAATTGTGAGTGTGACGAGTATTTCCATCGGTATTATATATATATTGTACACATACGAAGAAATAGTCATCAGGATGTACTACAACATTACAAGGGAACAGAAGAGTTTCACTTTCACATGACCTGAGGACAAAATTAGCAACGCTGTTCAGAAATATCTTAATCCATTCATGTATTCATTAGTTTTCATCGTGTTTTGTATTATACTCTATTGCCAACACAGTCGATTTCTTTTCTTTTCTCACAATATAATCATTCACCAAGGCAATGTGTGTGTATTGTACCTTGTGTACCTACTCCTGCAACTACAGATACAGCTACAGATATAATAATATTATTATGTACGTTACGTGTTTCTCCATTGTAGTATGTATTGACTACTTCCATCATCATCATCAGTTTATATGCAAGTCTATCTGATGGAGAGATATATAAATATATATATATAGCCATTACATTCACATACCTCACACTCAATCACCTTCTCTATCCGTCTACTCCACGTACCATACCGTTCAAGTATCATTAAGCCAGAAAAGCGTGTACAACGCTACTGTTTTCTGACATGGCACGTTTGGATCATTTTATGGCCATTCGTGTACACACTAATAAAACACAGTGATACTTTACGATTTGCGAATCCCTAAGACTTAAGACGCTTTTCTCAATTTCTGGCATGACATGGTGCACTGTTCATTTCCACCACCACCACCACCACTCACGCTAACACGCTGAAGCATAACTTAAAATAATCTTCTCGCAGATTAGATAGCACACTATACACTAATTACAACTTGATTATTATCACCATTCATCCATTCATCAGGCATCGCTTGATGACATAATAATCCAGCCAATAGTGTGTTCTTCTACGTATCTCTGTGCGAATGAGAATGATAATATTACTAATATTCTTTATTTCTGCAGTATATGCAAAAAAAGTTTCTCTTAGCCAACACGACTCAACTGTTTCACTGATTCAATCTCATCGTGAAGGCTCTAATTAAAATTCGAAAGCAAAAACAAAACAGCATTTAATACCACCTAGGCTTTACACCTGTGTAAATTAAACATAATTCAATCAATGTAAGTTATGGTGAATGAAAAAATATTTTTTTCGGCTTTTGTGTGCATACTACTTCCGTAAACAAATTTAGCACGTATATCAATAGTTCGTTTCAACTCTCCGTATTAAAATGATAAAAAATTTAGTTGGTATAAATAACAATATTAGAGACTATAGAGACTTTGCTGTAATAATGTATTGCATATTAATCATTGTATTGTTTACGAGTCTTATTGACAACTTGAAAAGACTTCAACTTACTTTGTTAGCCGAATGCATTTATTGAGCTGGTAAATGAGAAATTGACTGTGGCTCTCAATCTCAATAATATTTTCGTTGGCCTGGGTTTTAGATGCTGCCCAGCTCTTACCAATACACTAAACTTTATTCGTAAAGTTTTAGGTCTATGCAATTTTTCTACATCACGACAACATTCTACCATTTTATCTTACAATATCTAAAGATATGCATTCAACAATGCGAAAACGATAATTACTACTGTCGAAGATAAAGTATTGTGCCAAAATTGTGCTACCTCAATATTTACAAATTTCCTCATTGTAGACAAATATGAAAGTCTTTAGGTTATTCGTGTAAGTATATTGTTATGTAATTCGAAACAGCTATAGCAGGTAAATCCTATAATATCACGCAAAATATGAAAGGGAGCACAGCATTGATTGACACCCAGCAGGTTACACATAAAATATGCAAAATGTAGTACCCCACACAATACAATAAGCATACTTTACATTTTTTATGCCAATGTTAATTCTTATGCAAATGTATCCTCACATACCACAATACCACTAATTATAATAAGTCAAAAACGTTTTCGCAATAAAAAAAAACAAATTTGATAAAGTAGGTTTCTTTTACATGAACCGTGAAATAAAATTATCAAAACACTTTTCTAATTCATACATAATAACTCAAGTGGAAATTAAGCACTTTTAATATTAAGAAAACTACACTGGCAAAATGTGTTTTAGCATATCATTAATATTCATTAACGATGAGAGAATCAGAGCAATAATAATCGCTACAATATAATTTATTATCACCATCATCTATACGCGGGTAGCAATAATGCTTATGATATGAATAAGGAATGTACGTATAAGCTCTATATAAGGTCCTCCTTAAGGTTTCTTCCGCATCTTATCGGAAAGAATTCTTTCCTTACATGTATAAGAAAGAAAAGAAGTCTATTTATCTCAACTTGCCTCTTCCTCGCAATACAGGCTCTAGTTTTGTCTTTACCTTTCACAACCTAACACTAAGAATTTCACTAAAAATGTCAAAGTAAAATATGAAGGATATTAAGCAACAGTAATATGCAAACATTTATTCCCTTCGAAGAAAAATTAAATTGTTAATTGTTTCTGAAAAATGTCTTTTTGCATTAAGTGCGCATTCTATTACACAGCTACATGAATATCGTGTACTGTATTCTGAAATGGTTTGATGGGTATATCAGTACATTGCATTACAACATGCTTAGTGAGACTATTTTGTATGAGCAGTGAATGATGTACATAAAAAGATATAAGTACATCGGTATAGTAAAGGTATATTGTGAATGTGAGGTGTCTCTCTATTGTTATTTTTTGTCAGTGGAAGAAGAGAGTGAGAGAGGTTATTCACTTTTGCAGTGTTGCTGCATAGCTACAGAAAATAATTTAACTATTTATGAGAATAAAGTGCTTATCATCTAGTTTATATGGCATTGGATTTTGTAAAAGCTTTGTCAAACCATTTCGAATCAATCAACCTAACCAATCCTAACAATCGAAACTGTGTTATTAATATCCTCTTCATGAAAGTTTCCTACATCATAAACATCTACAGTAGTTAGTCTCAACTTAGACGTTTGTGCAATAGAAAGTTTCTGTGACACTGATTAAGGAAACAAACTATAAATAATATTATTTCCAAATGCAATGCAACTATTTGTGTTTTCACGTAGATTAATATATTATTAGTAGGATATAATGTATTTGTAACCTTCTTTTAACTTGCATTCTTTTTTCCTTTAACAGACACTACAAAAATATGTTGAATTCTCAACAAAGACTCGTATTCTTTCACAAATCAAGCGAGTTTTGATTGAAAATGGTGACGTACCTAATTTTATTTACACCAATCAGCAATGCACCTTTAAGAAATCCTCATACAAAGATGAAGAAGGATTGATGAAAGAGCATTTATCTGTATATAATATTTCAATACCGTAATATAGTTTTTAGAAAATGAACTTTTTATACTGTGTATTGGCATTGGATTTTCGGATTGTGAAATACATTTCTATCTAAGAATGAGATTCTCATTCATGAAACCGACATTGAGCTTATAACAACAATGCGTGGTATTCTGTATTGTTATAACAATAATCAAATCAGTTCAACTCTCATTTAGATTCTCATAAACCACAGTTTGATATTGCTGTGCTAAACAAAAAATACGCTTCTTGGCCTGTCATATCAATATATCAACCGAACAGCCAGTGTGTGTATCCTGTTACTTTTCTACATGTAAATTCTCATTGTTATATTTAAATTTATTAACATACAAGTGGATTGTATCGGTACATATTTTCATTGCAGCATTTGTATTTACAAATAAAATGTCACTGCGCTACTGTTTGCAATAACTTTTAGTGTTTCTGTTACTAATAAAATGGTTGTATTCAATTGGACAAGAATATATCAATCTTGTTAACGTGACATAACTAGCTAGTTATTTATTATTATATGTTATAATTGACATGCCACAATGCCTTAGAAAGTAGATGACAATAAACGTGTATTCTTCAACGCTAATATTCACGATGGTATGTTAATAATGGTCTTATTGTTATCTGAAGCTTTATAGCTTATTCTTTGTTTCACTTTAATGAATCTCCAAATTAAAGTTAGTACAAATTGAAATGTGTCGTGAGACTCACATTATTAATTATTACATGCTATAAATGTAAATCTCAAGGTTTACTTGAGACTGTCAACTTACAAGAATGAAATTTATTGTAACTAACAACCTCATGCAGACTCCTATCTATTTTTCTATGAAAACTAAATCTGCATATATTTTATATCTTACAAAACCACTGACTATATGTTGCAGTTGATACAATGAAATGGGTTAAAATGTGGAGAAATGGTATTATTAATAGTTCTGAATTTATGCCGATCTTACCGGTGGTGGATCTTGGTATTCCATAGCTTGAGAGTAGTCTTTGACAGTGACAGTCGTAGTGAGGGAATCACAATTATTGAGATTTTGTTGTTTCTCCATGTTCACACTCTGACTATAAATGTTTGCTATTTGACAGGACGAGTCAACACGCTAAAATACTATTGAAAAGTAAAAAGTAAGAAGAGATTGTCTGTAAACAGTGAAAGGATTCACTGTGCGAACTACTTTGTTGCAACAACGAAGAAGTAAGAAAATCGCAGCTAACTGAGTTAACACGTCGCGTGGTGAGCCACTGAACAGAAATAAAATAACACAGGCGAAAATGTGCAAGCTGAGATTGGTGTGAGAGTTGGAAAAGATGTAAAACTACGATAGAACTAAGAACTACTGAAAGACTGACTAAACTGAATGCTACACTAAATAGCAATTATAAAACTTGAACTGACAAATGTGTGACTAATATCAGAAAAGCAAGCACTCCCGTCTCTCTCAAGTCTCAACACTCGACTCAACAGCTACAATCTCTCAATTCCTCGACTCTCTCTCGTCTCGTTTCGTCTCCTCATCCATTGTCCGTGTCAGTGTCAGTAGGAGTAATAGTAAATGGTAATAGCAATGTAAATGTGTGCAGTAGTAGTATAGTGAGTTGTGTATGTACCTTCTTGCTTCTTCTTCACTTCTCACTCACGTCTGTGTAGTTTACAGGCATAAAGCTTGATTTTCAAAGAGTTAAGATTTGAGTTACGATTGTGATGTGAATTTGTTGTGAGTACCTCTTCAAGTATACACAATTACATGTTTCATTTGTCTAACAGCAGTAAACCATCTCTGTTCAGATTATGCGTGCTTTATGGCTGAGAATATTCTCTTGTTCTGAACCCTGTCCCTGTGTACAAAATTTTATGATGGTTTCTTGCTTTGTACCACAAGGGAATTCCTAATGTTATACTTACACCATATTAAAGAAAAGTATCTTACAAATACCACCACCACCGTGTATACTCATAGAGTAAGGTATGAAAAACTGTTAGTTGTAGTTGAAGGAGCTATAATAAAATAATAATATACCTGCAGTATAATATGGCAGTACAGAGATTCAGATGCACTACGTGCATTACATGTAATAGGCAGAAATTGCACTGATGTTGCTGGTTACTAGTTGCACGGAATAATCCCTGCAATTTACTACGCTGAGATATGAAACTTTTTCTATTTTCTTACTGTACTTGTAGTAACGAACCAACAATAATGTACAATGAAGCTACAGTACAAGTGATGCGAACAGTTAGCCATGCAATGCAAAGTAATTGGGTTGTAGTTGTACACAAATAATAATAAATATAGGTAAACTGCTAAACTAGCTATGTTAAATTCATTGTTGACTACAGCAGGATGGTAATAACACAACAATAAGCATTGTAATTGTGGAACACAGATTTTTCACTCTATTTTCGAATTATATCCCTTACATGTGAAATTGTGTGCCAATGCCAAATGAACCACTCTGTGAAGAATTAACACTCAGAATTAGGTACCATACACCTACAATTTTTCATTGAAATTAATTAATGCCACGGCATATTTAACATAATAGTTTCGGTGTTTTAGAATGCTGTTAAATTTTATGAGCAGCTAATGGAATCTTATGGGAAAAACCATTTATTTCCAGTCTACTTATATATTTCTGTTGTGAACACTAAAAGTGAACACATCCTCATATCTTAAAGTTTCCAAAAATATTAAACAGAAGTAAATTAATGATCTGATTTATATTCGCATGCACTATTAACATATTATATGATGACAGAGACGATTATTTACAAAATACTGATGAAAGTATGAATGGATTCAATAATTAATAAAAATTATTATATACCTATATACCTATCTTCATTAAAATAAATCACTACAAGTATAAAATCTTTCTAACAGGGCAATAGGATTATAGAATAATAAATACATATTTTTTATCTCATGCATTTTCGATCCACGAACTACAATAACCATTTGTCAGTTAGTAAATAATCTGAGACTAATAAAAATTTTCGGTTAGGTATCCATAATGTTGTCTTATATTCAGAGAAAGAATTGCCACCTAATAAAAAATAAATCGAGAAGTGAAGTGAAGCATAATCAATTCACTGTGTGAAAATGAATTTAAAAATGAAGCATTAAATCAACTTGAATTTAAAAAACCAAATTGTGTTCTTTTCATTCGATATACATAACGTAACTATAAACCTGGAAATGTGCATGTTCATCCAATGGATTTGGATTCATGTTCGTTTTCTATAATAAGTAGGGCACACGACAAGCGTGTTGATTTTTTTTTTAAATTTTCACCTTAAACTTAGGAATGATTTTAAAATAACATGCTACAAAAGAAAACTATTCATATTAACAATGCTTCTCCTGCTACTATACACACATTCCATAAAGAAATAAACCATTTGCAAAATAGAAAGAAGTGTTGCATCGAAAAGTGACACGGTGCGGTGTAATCAGCTTGGACATGGTAATATTAACTGTTGCATCAACATGTCAACTGTGACTACTGTGACACCGTGTGTTGCTGTATAACTATTTTGACTGCATACATTTATAAACAAATTGAAATTTCTCGAAATATGCAAACATTCACGGTCTTCAAAAATAGTTGGTTTCTTTATTTTCAAATATAAATATAATTGACATAATTGACAATTACAAACAGTATTTAGGATGTATAGTATTTTTGAGGCTGTATTAACACAGTAGTTGCTCTAAAAGGTGAAAAGGTAATGAGGAGTTGACTGATTGACTTCATCTTTGAATTTAGCCTTCCAATGGACCCCTGCCATACATTTACTATACATTTGAAGTCAGTATCTCAATTCTAAAACCGTTGCGTTCTTGAGTTATCGCGTACAGAGGGACGGACACGTTGCCTATTCGCATAAGGTTTTTTGATAATATACTTAATCACGATTCTATGTTAATTGTCTGGGCCACATTCCTCCAGTATCGATGGAAAAGAGAGCCGTTGACTCTAGTGGGCACAGAATATCGAATTAAGTCTATATAGCTTTAAAGAAAATCATTAATAAAAAATAAAATGTTCACAAAATTAATTTGTACCGAATGTGATTGGTAAATCCAATTTTATTAATTCAAGTAAATATTTCACATTTATTATGCAAATTCTGTCATGGGTGTACATTTTCTAATATCATACATGTAATGGTATGTATACTTCTACTTTGTATAAATAAATATTTATATCGTATTGGATTTAGACTTTTTGTAAGATCGTACAGTTAATATTTCTCCATCCTTTTGTACAAATAATTTTTTGAATTTGCAAAATAAGTAGCGAATCGAAAAAAATCCACATAGGTAGCAGACAGAGTAGAGAGGGATACTTTTGCATGCTGTCTGCACTTTCCACAAATATTAAATGTAAAACTATATACAACAACAATAATAATTATAGGCTTTATTTTTTAGAAGCAAAATATACTTATTGCCTAGATATTCATAATTCATCTCCAAGCTTGAACTCGTTTTGGGCTCGCCTAATATTTTGTCCAACATAGAAGCGGGGCAAATTGTTTTTGCAGGATATTAAAACTTTAAATCTCCATTTTCCATATTCTCCACTCATCTATTTTTCTTTTTGAGAATGGTTCGTTTTTCACTATGTACTCTATGAATGCTTATTATTCTGTTCTGCATCATTTAAATAAAGATTTAAACTTGCTGAGCATAATTTTTTGGTTAAGTGAAACTTCACTGTTTTATTCAACTTTAGCAATTAATCGTTGTAAGAAGATTTAATCATAAAAATATGCACAGAATTAGCAATAAGCTGATGTCAATGTCAACTTCCCCTTCTCTCCAATTCCAACTTAAGTACCTATCAGAGGTAATTTATATTAAAACAACGATTAAGAGAGCTACTACAACGTCATCTAATGAAACTTGTTGTAAATTGCTAGACTAGTGATGTTGTTGTGATATTTGAACCATTTTTGGACCAAATAACAGAATTAGTAATTAACATGACAATGGCAACTATTTTCATGTCAATCATTAAGAAATAATTCAGTGTTGGTATATAATTGAATCAGGAAAAGCTACGCTGTAACGCAAAACGTTTGTCCCATTCAGACAAAGATAATACACCGGTTCAAAACCGGCCGTAACCAAGTAGCGTCAGGATTTGCAAAATATTCTGCAACACAACTCACAACAGTTTTAAGAAAGAACCTCCATTTTTTAAAATATTGTATTCAAAATTGTTGCCAAACGAAAGATTTACAATCAATCATCTTAATACTAATAGAGCTGATTAACGATCCGCTCGAATAAGCTTAACGAGCCGAGCGCTTATCGATCCAAGCCGTTAACGAACCGAGCGGTTAACGAGACCTTATCGAACGGCTATATGGTGCTAATCATGGTATTTTTGGACACATTGGGGCTGGTTGGACACCTGTATTACTATGAACGCATTGAAAAAA
>JABASD010003123.1:0-21808 GCA_019776165.1 Pogonognathellus flavescens
GTCTTTCAGATGCACACAATTTAGTTTTAAAAAAAAGATGCATGTTTCGCGCTTATCGAATGGGCCAGTACCTACTCTCCACACAAATTCTTAATATCTCACTTGCTCGTAAGTGATATACTTTTATTGTTACAATTTCTATTATGAATATTTAACCTTTAGCATCTATAAACATAATAGTAACAATCATTTAACCATTTAGCATGTCAATTAAATGGTAAATACTTAAAAAAAAAGTCTTACTGATTGTGAGTGTCTTACACTACAAACTACCCTTACTTCGTTACACCCTACCGTGTGCCGTATTTATATATACGACATGGCTATCCTTTTTTATTATTTAATGTTTCCTATTTACTATACATTTGCTAATACGTATTGTATAATAATTAGGAATCAACTCTTCGCTATCATCAGTAATTTGTGAAACAGTAATTGAAGATACAACATACTTTTGCAACTTTGCAAATATTGTAAATTAAATAAATAATGAATTCTGGCAGAATTCTGAATTTGTAATCTATGGTCTAATTTAACTGTTGCGATACCCATTTCTATGAATTTGTTAACTTAACTTGCATAAGGTATTTGTAAAGCGTAATGTACTCACTACTCACAGCTGATACAAATGACAAAAGGGCAAAGGTGTAAGTGTAAGTGTTAATCATAAATTGTAGTTTTAAACATCAATTAATTGCCTAAAGATTTGTCCCACTTTCTGAACTTATTACTTAAATTTAATACTGGACTACTAAATTGTTTCGTTACCATTTTTATTTACTAATTATCATTTTAATGTACATCCCATTTTAATTATTAATAGGGGAAGTCTCTAGAACACATTAATACTAGTCAAATTCAGTTTCGAAATTGATTGGGTATTCATTGTTCTTTACTATCAATTTTTAATAACAAAAAATAATGAAAAAATAAAATATGAAATAGAATAAATAACTTACCTCGGTCGAACTTTTTTCCTTCCGGGTCGATATCCTTCACATCAAAAATGTCTTCAAACAAAACTCCAGCCATGATGTTGATGTATCTAAATTTTCACTGAAACACTTCACTGTAAAATTATGGCTGTCAACTAGCAGATTTTGTTTGAAATTACAAAGCAAAAAAACGAATTAAAGCACTTCCTGCTGATTGCTAGATTTTGCAAAACGCCGACACAACGAAATGTGCTTTACTTGCTCTCCGCTGTTTATACGCACCTGATTTTGAATATAGTTCACAGGCACAATGCCTTCCAAGGATACTTCTACGTGTTTCAGTTTCTCTTTGCACTCTCACAACAGCAACTGCAAAAATGACTCACTTTATCGTTTATGGTCTAGCTCGGTTTATTTGTTTGAATATTTTTCAAAAATCTTCAGTAAATAAATACCCTATTGACTTGTGACACTTGTGGTGGCTGATGGATGGAATTGATGAGTTATGAATATTATGAAACAGTTTGTTTGATATTTCAAAATTGTTAGAGTTAATATCGTACCAGCACAGTAGAAGCAATACTGACTATGAATGGCACGGAGTTCTTTTATCTTGTTTTTCAGAGAAATCAGGTAAAACTAAAGTAAACCATATTATTTTCATTTATCCGATAGGTACTTAATTATTTATTGCTTTCAGTCTAACACGCATATTAAATAAATTCATGCTATTCATTATACTCATGTCATATAACAATAGCAAGTGTGAATTCAATACTACAATACAAATCATCACTTTTACAAAAATCATATATTATATATATAGCTTATATAGTCCCCTTCAGAATCGTCTATTATATCATTAAGAGTTATCAATAAGGTGGACAATACTGTTATATATATACATTATACCACAATAACACACATAAACGTAAATTACACACATAACATTTATATGGGTACAGTTTATTAGAAAACACGACAACCACAATATGCAAGCAAATCGGGTGGGGGTACGTAGAAAATTCAAAGTAGAGAACATCTGCGTGTATACATAAGTTCATGTGTAACCCTCGCAAGGTTTTGTACAAAAAATTATAGTTAAATGTTTTTGTTCAACATGGTCAATGTTATTTTCTGTAACTCAGAATTACATGAATGTCAATTAACATTACAGTAATACATAATTAATAACAATGTGATGTATAACATAATTTATGGGTATTATATACTTAAATTGCCACCNGTGTCCACATTGCTTTTACTAAAGGGTAACAAAACATATTAATATACGTAGTTTACGTAGTATTATTCAAACATTACTGGTGAACTGGTTTCACTTTTAGGTAAATAGCTATATCGTAGTAGAAGTTGTAAGTAGGTATTTTATTAACGTTTATACATACACCTACATTAACTAATTAACTATATTATATTATTCATCGTAATTACTGGAAGGGTAGTGAGGTTGATATTGAGAAGGATTTTTATTGTCGTAAACTATTACCCCTCCAGAAGATGGGTGCGAACCATTTCCTCCATTATTACCGGTGTTATGTAATGCTAACGACACGGGGGCATTCATTCCACTATTATTACCTAGACCAGCTACATTCATATTAAGCCCATTGTTATTGGGATTTATATTTGGAACATATTCGTATTGACTGTCCATACCAACTGAATGAGAAGGAACAGAGATGCTGGGAATGTACGGATTACTATTAGCTCCCACAGGATTTAAAATAGAGTTGTGGTGTTGGTGTTGTTGTTCTGTGTAATTCGGGTGGGTCACAATGACGGATTCTTGTTGCAATTGGTGTTGATAGCCACCAGAAGCTCCTGCTGTCTCTGTCACAGCGCTTGAAGTTAATCCATAAGCTGGAAAAGTAGACACGGTTGTACTAGAGATACGGCGTTTAGATAAATTCGGCATGGGCATGGTCATTGGTAACGATTGATGAGCTCCGCCACCAGCTACTCCGACCATTGAAGGCTTTTGCTCGTAAAAGTAGCCATAGCCACCACCAGCAGCTACAGACCCGGATTTGTCTTGTTTGGGCAGACACTGCTGAGACAAAGAAACATCCGGGGGATCATTCCGTCCTGCAGGACTCGACGTTCCGGATGATGATGATGAAGATGCTGAAGCGTTTGTGGACGTCGCTGATGCCGATGGAAAGAAAAACGCAGTGTTTGATGTTGAACTTCTTGGAGTTTCTGCCATAGCACTTTCTTCGTCACCTTGAACATCAGGCACTGTTGCTACCAGGTCCTTTAAAAAATCAAAGCGCTTTTCGGCCATTATGCACTGCTTCCTGCAATAAAAGACATTTAAACAAACTTTACAAACAATTTAGCAATTTAAAAATAATAAGAATAAAATTAATTATAGCTTACAAATGAGATGGTGTAAGCGTTTTGGCATTTCTACTTTGGGTAACAGTCTCTGCTTTCTTCAATAAAGATTCCACGAATAACTCCAACGCTCGAGGTAAACATTACATTAAGGAAAATTTCGAAACATATGCCTCACATAATGGTAATAAAATATCATAATAATGTTATTGTCATATTATAAGCATAAAGCGTAAGCGTAGTAAACTGAACATATAAATAATATGAGGACATCAACATTTTTCTAGCTGCGACAAGTCATTTTTGCAACAAAATAATTGTCTAAAACAAAAAATACAAATCTAAACTTATCTTTACAGTTAAAAACGTTTAAGAATAATGTCTGTTCAACTGAGACAAAAAATGAAACGGATTTAGACAAATAAATTAAATTATGTATGCAATACCTAGATGCACGTGGGAATAACATTAACAATTAAAAATCCTCATACAACAAATATGTTCAATATTACTGCCCTAGAATAAAGCCAGCACTTTAAACACTATTTTGTTAGCAGAGCATGATTTAAAAAATCCAGCAAAAAGTATTCAAAATCAGAAAATGAATCATTGTATGAAGAGGATATAGATGATGACAGGGACAGCTTGGGCAACTTTTCCTATTTCGTCATCCGACTGCATAATTTTTTTGATCCGTGCCTATTAAAAACAAATAATGGCATGCCATAATTAGTAATAATAATAAGATTAATTTATGCTCTCAGAAATAAGCAATCAGCTGATTCAACTGTATATAGATACTGAGTGAAATATTAAGTTTATTACCGGAGGAAACCGTGCGTTGTACTTTTTCTTCTTATTCGGCATATTTCTTTACGTCCGATGAACTGAAACTAAAAAACAAACATATTCCCTGATAAGATTAAAATTCTCAATGCATAATGTCTTATTATGTGAATCAGTTCACTTTTTAGGAATTTCATATTTACTTTCATATCTACAGACAGGAGCAGATTTTTTGCACGTTAAATAAATAAACTTTATATAGGTACTCCAACATGATGTTGTAGTAAAAATAAAAACTTTCCATTTTGTGGCTTTAACAGGCGGAAACATCACAAAATTTTGTCAGTGCAAATCTCAATACCGATACTTAAATTAGAGCATAAATTCATATTCCATTCTAAACTATATAAATAGTAACACCTAACACGAGCACACAAGGGTTAATTAAATAACTTATTCACCATTTGCAATTCAACTATTGACTATTGGGGACAAAAAACAAATTGTTGTAAACAAGGTTAGATATTACAAAATAAAATTGTGTGCGGATATTTCCTTCACAAAATCAATGAATTAAACGTAGACAATTAGCACACACAGAACAAATTAAATATATAAACAATAATAACATCAAAGGGTTAATCTGACGGATGTCGGACTGAAGTCCAACTGGAGACTGTGATTGGTGATTGATGATTGTTCCCAAATGTGGTACTAATCGCAAATTTTATATTACACTTATGACATATTCTGTTTCTAGATGTAGAGTTGTATCTGGATTTTTTCAACAATTAAATGACAAATTAAGGATTATTATATAATTGCTTTATTAGCTATATACTTTATATGTTAAATAATAATGTGCAAATATATCTAAATTAGAAACAAAAATAAATTAGCACTATCTATTTGTTGTATTAATTAATGATAAGTAAGACCATAAATGTAAATATAAAATCAAACCTGTTTAGGAAGAAAAAAATAATTGAACACACTGTGATCTTTGACAAATCCAAATTCGGTGTTAACAAATCTCAAATCCGGTTTTTCGGTCGCAAAACTTCATGCATGTATAGAATGGCGCTTGGCTGTTGTTTGCACTTTTGAGTTTTAGAGCGATCGGGAGACAACCGCTTCATTTCCAAGTATTTCCCAGCAGGAAAGTAACTCTTTCACACTCTCAAAGAGTTCACCACAATACCCAGTCTGAAAAATTAACCTGTTTTTCAGAGATGAGACGACTTGATGTCAGATTTCTGAGTTGAGACAGGATGAGAATGAATTTGAGACTGCGACAACAGAATATACCTACGACATGGTACGACGTTACACGTATAGACTGCTATAGAAGGTACATACAATTAATCTCCGTATCCGTACACACCGTGATTGTGATACCGACATCGGATTCGGATTGATCGGTCTGCGGACATTAGTCTCGTCTCGGGTCTCGTCTCATGTTATGAAAATTATTATAATTATGTTCATTAGTTTAATGGGCGGCTGCCCGTAAAATTTCTTGTGTATATATTCTTAGATTGATTTTTGGTTACGACTAGCCTGCTTAGGAGGAGAGACTCTACAAACAATAGTATCTCTCGGTGTATCACCTGAAAAACGGTGTACTTATGTAATTAAGCGTCCCAGACACTTTGTAACTATGTTGATTTACACTTGAAATAAATATTCATCCAATGATTACCATACGCTATACAGTAATGTCGCGGTACTGTAATGTACAAGGTACTGTAGTGTCCGGTTACAAATTCAATCTGGATTTTACATTGTCTGTTTTGTTTTGTATTTAAGACTTAGACTGTTAGACTTGCTAGACAGTTTAGCACGTCGAAGATTTGCTAAACTACTCCTTTGCATTGATTAAAGATTCAAAATTTCTTCGTCAATTAATAAAACATCTCTGATCTTTAGATGAGAGAGTAAAATAATTTAGTCAATGCAACTTTTATTTAGTGCAGAGCAAAATGCATAATAAATATGCAGACTATAGACCTGTAGACCCTTATATAAAACATACCTTGGTTTTGGGTATATGGTATATGAAGGAGTGCTTAAAAGTTGAAGTCTCGAATGCTAGGTAGGCGATGATGGCCACTTTTGTTTGATAACAACAGACTTATAGCTGAAGTTTCATTCATTGAAATCATAATTATTATTGACGGTAATAACATGTCATTATACGGCTGTTGTTTTCTGGGAAAAATTGTGAATATATAAAAGTAGATTTTCATAGCTTGTCATTATAGTAGTGTACAAATGCAGATGGAATAGAAAATATATTCCGTGTTAAATTGAAACAGTATAAAATTTTGTAGTTCATCCTGCGGTCATTTATTTTAACCGTAGAACTATGAATATCTCAGGCGGAAAATTCAGCAATTTTGCTTTTGCAGCAATCATCATTACGGTGAGTCTTTCATACTTTCGGTGTTCAATAATTCAAACTTATAAAGTGTATCTACTTTTATAACATAATCCAGTATTACATAATAAGCAAAACCTTTGTAATACTCATTTCTTTAAAGGGATTATTTGAACTATAGTTAATTACTAATGACTTACTTACTTATTAGACTTGTAATTAATGTACATACAATGTAAAGACAACAACAGTGAAGTTTTGAAGTAACATGAACACAAAGCTAATCAGTGTTTTTGTATAAGAAACAAGAACAAGATAAGACGAGAAATTTTTGAAACCTTAAACATACAGATAGTACAATCCGAGGACCCCAATGACTCCAAACCAAACACATACAAATTCTAAGCAGCACAAGACATACGGTAGCTAAATGTTTTAGACAAAAATGGCGCATGTCGATACTTATTAAATAACGGTCTAAATGAGTAGTACATGTACAAATCATTGTGATACAGCCTTAAGAAAATTGATAAGAAGCGATATTTAACTAAATAATATAACCAAAGTGAAAGACAGAAAACAAATGATTTGTCGCAGCAGGAACACCTTAAAATAGTATACATTTCTTAAGTTACATGTACTGAACAATTGTTCACTCAAATATTTTAATTTACCTATGCATTCAGGCAAAAAATAACTGACTGTGTCTCTTCTCTTTGATCTCTTTCGAAGATTGACAATAGCTAGCATAAAATATAAAAGTATAAATATTTAGGTATTCAGTGACACGGGACAAAAGAACAAAAACAAGGGTGTATCTACGTATAGGCTCACCGAGACCGAGCTTAAACCCCAACCCCCTGATTCCGGAAATAGAATCTGGAATTGGACAAAAATGTGTGCACTTTTTGTGGCTGAACTCTGAACTCAATCCAAGCCCTTCCCTTTGGTGAATCTTAGATGTCCCCTTCATCAAAAATATAATTACGAAATTCAATTAGCATTTACATTTTTGTAGGTGATAGGGTTGGCAGACATTGCTAATGCAGCTGGGGCTGAAAATGACACAGCAATCTTGGAATGCAATAAAGTTACCAGGAGCAATTTAAAAAAGTTGCATAAGATGTTAACAGCATGTTACAGTGAATTAAAAGACGCTCTTGGTGATATCCACAGTGAAGCAAGGCCTTGGGTAAAAAGAGAATAAAATTCTAACTTATGTCTCATTTATTATGTACTTCATTACTGTTAAGACTGTTAACATACACTAATAATGTTTTTATGTTCGTTTAAATGCATTCTAGTGTGCAGTTAAATGTGTAATGCGAAAAGACGGTTTGGTAAGTCAATATTGTCATTTGTGAATTATTTAGAGTCGTATTTTTCACTCTTTGCATTTTTCAATTATTCATAACGCTGCCAGAAAACACAGTATGTTAATAAGCATGTATGTGCATTGCTAAGTTGAACGAGGAAGGACTGGCTGATGATGCTTTAATAAAGAAAGGTATCGCAGGAAGAGTTCAACCCGATAAAGAGTCCCGACTTCTAGAAATGTTTTTGGACTGCAATAAACAACTCGGTTAGTTTGCACATTTCTAGACATGTAATGTCTATATGTTACCTTCACACATGTCTTGCTTCCAAATCAACATAATTTATACGTGTGGTTGTCTCTCTCTCTCTCTCTGTATAATGCGCAGGAAGCAAACTAGATCCGAAAGATCCGTTTTGCAAGACTTATGGCGACTTTGGGACTTGCATGCACCATGCAATAGCTGATGTACGTAATAAAACAGTTTTGACCGTAATTTTATTGTGCTTAATATGTTTTTATGGGCAATATTTTATATTCTGTTGATGGTGCAGTAAGTAAGGTTGAGTACAACCCATTTATAGATTTTTGTTTCTTTATAGGTGTGTGGAACTTATTACGAGTTACCATGAAACAAACAGTACCCCGGGTAGTGAGTATAATAAAAACATCAAGAAAGTGTCATTTACACTTAGCTTTCCAAATATTACACGACCCATTTAATGCTACAGTATACAATTTTATATTTGTCCAAACCGCAGCCCTAAAAAAAGCAGTATTGTTTCGGTTGGACAAATTATTGACATTATTTAGTGAAAAAATAAACAGAATATCGATTCAATTTCATAACTTTATTCGGTTATTGTGTAATTCTTCGATTTTTTATGTATGTATACAGAAGAGTAATGATAGCAGCTTTAAAAGTATAAGAAAGCAATGAATATTGCATATCATTATACGAATTCTGACTAGAATGCGTCATGCTCCATGGTTTATGGCATGAAGAACTATTTTAAGGTCAGGGCAATAAATCGCTCAATATAGACAGAGACAGGTCCATTATACAAACTGAATATCATGTAACTTTATTATGGATCACACAAAATCATTTTTATATTGAGTCTTGTTACAACTCCACCACACCGGATGTTCGTGCATGAAATATGAATATTAATCGTTGAGTAAAACTACTTCCCTATACAGATGCATCACTAAAGCGTGTAATTATTCTAATTATTATGCTTATATGACAATTTGACACTACGTGGTGACATCAATGAGATTTAGTGAATGCGTTTTGAGAAATGAGGTTATAATTTGTGTGTAAGTATAATAATCTTGCACAGAAATTTATAATTTTGCTTGCGTGTGGCCATATGGTACATTCATCTGCATGTGGAGTCCAATAAGTGACAAGTCACTCATCTGGAAAATAAACTATAATACAGAAGAACTTTTTTAAAGTTCACTCACACAGAAAATGACATGACAGGAAAGTCAATCATTTGTGAATTTTTATTACAAAATTTCAAAACAAGTATTTAAGATAAATGCCATGGGTTAAACAACCAGGTTAAAAAAATCAACGCAGCGCTCTATTCTAAAGTGGAGCAAACAATTTTGCTCTCTTTCAAAGATAATGCAATTTTAGATTACTTATTCAGAATAAAAATGGATGAGACCATTTAACAATTACCTAAACTTTGTGCGCTTTCTGCTTGGTTCTGTTGTATGAATTTTTTATATCTGCTCTTACAGATCATAAATAAATTCCCTCCTGCTGCAATTTCCCTTACGGCTATATTATATAGTATACGACATACGGTTTCTCGTGTTATTATTACATATATCCTGGATACTGTCGTGTCAACTGTCGAGACCTTTATAACGATGATGGAGTCATTGCTTGGAGTCTATACCTTGCTGTACTAACAAATCAAATAAATTGTCACGTCGAGCCTAACATCCTTTAACATATACTTACACAACTTATGTGCTTGACTTGCAAAGAGACTCTTCTATTGTGTTTGTTTAGGTACCTACTGTGATTTTGTTTGCAGGCCATGAATGGGAAATCGGAACTATCGGAACTAGAACGAAAGCAACCGGGCCATGCTGAAACAAACACGTATATAAACTCTGTGGGAAATGTTTAGGTACGTATTGGAGAAACAATTATTTACTAATACGATTACCCGATTGCTCGACTGTGGTATTACTACAACATAATAAATGTAAGCACAGTAAGACAGTAGAGTTGAGAACGGGAACGCAAAAAACGGGGACTACTGGACTGAAACTGCTGGAACTGCATGGGACTGGCTGGGACTAGGAATTCTGGAATGGGAACTATTTTCTACTATATATCTAATTCCCAAGTAACAACAAACTCTAAGCGAATACTGTAGGAAAATAGAAACTGGAGAGGGACATAGGGGAATATAAGAACAAGAAGGAACCCGAATCACCCGATGGGAAATCTACAAGAATTGCATGTGATGAGAATCTTCGTTGAGAGTGAGAGAGAAAGATGCCTTTGCCTTTGTATGTTGTGTGATGTGAAATTGCGATGCCCACTTTCACTAAGTAGTGGCGTGTACACCTTCCAGACCAAAATACTGCATGACCTACAATTTTATTGATTTTCTCTTGTGAGGCAAAAAACCCGCATAGCTTAGATCCTTCTAGGGAAAGGATGAATAATACGTGACTCTTGTTCTTCCTCTGTAGGACTACACTCAGAACTGAACTGTATATATACCAGACTGGTAAAGTTAAAGTACTACTGCAGTATTCGTACCCGGACCCGTTTTCGTTTTACACACTGCACTTAAAATGTATCTCTACTGTCTATTACACACGGCACGGGACGGGAATGAAATTACCATAAGCACCAGAAGCAGCACCACAGGAAAAGCGGGACACAGAGACGGTTGTGTATAAACTGTCATTCCAGCACACAAACAGACGACATCCATTTCTTGTGGTAGATAGACATCCAAAGTTCAACTCCAAAGAAAAGACACTTAGGAAGGATTACTTTCTTATTAATACGAACTTTGTAATAATTATTTCTAGTGACAAGTGATTCCTCGACAGGACAATCACAATGGCAAGTATCGGTGCGGTTTTGGCAGGAATGCGCGAGGTTGCCACAAAACCTGAAGATTTACCAATTGAAATATTCGAAATAAAGTTGCAAAGGTTAAACAAGCGAATGTGGTTCGAGCCGGGAGACATCATCAGTGGTTATATAAACCTGAAAACCTTGGAGGAATTTAAGTGCTATGGTTAGTAAAAAAATACCGTACAATGTTATTTTTCAATTTCTTTTGTTTTATTTGGTGAAAGTTGTAACTTTATTACATATCGACATGAACACACAGGTGTTGACATTGCTCTGGAAGGAAATGCTGCTGTGACTTATCAATCTGGGGGTGCAACGAAAACAAAGTCTGAAAACCTTTTACCTTACGATTGGGCAGTAGTAAATTTCTTTGGTGGTAATGGTAAGTAAATAACTAAAAAGCAATCAACAACGATCGCTGACTCTCTGGCTTTGGAACACTTTCTGCGTGATTTCTATTTTCTTTCTCTTTTTTTTTCTCCGAGACTTCTCTCACTGATTGATTGATCGCGTGCGTGATTTTGATTTGATTAGGAGACAGACAGTCTTGCATCCAAGTACCAAAAGCCCATCACCGACTTGATTTTAGTATTCCCGTTATGAAGTTGGAACCTTTCCTGGGAAGCTTTAAAGCTAATTCTGGATTTGTTGAATACAAAATTGCGGCGCACATCCAGTACCAGTATTACCCGTTGAAAACCGAGGAGAGAATAATTCGCATGAAAAGTCACTACAATATAAACTCCATACCAGAAGTCATAGCAAATAAGCCTTATGTAACAGAAGGTCCGATCAAAAAATCAATTTTTTCTTCCAGCAGCAGCCTTAAGTTTCGCTTAACCTTGCCTCAAATGGCCGTTGTTGCTGGAGAAAGTCTACCGTTTCATTTAGAGTTATTCAACCCGCATGAGAAAAAAATTTCCCGCCGATTTTTGACCTTAATGAAAAAAACGACCTTTCAAGGTGAGTCAACTTATAAATGTAGTAAGCTCATTTTGGACTCTCGCAATACAGTCGACCAATCGGACTTGGAGTGGAAAGATTGCATCACTGCTCCACAAACATCTTACCCCTCAACTGACGAAACAATCATTCAACACCAGTATTTCATCGTGGTAATTATTATTTCATTCTTATTCCGTATTAGTATTCAAAAATTGGAAAGTAGTGAAAGTACTATAGGCCAAAACAAGGGCGTACCGAGGGGAGAGCTCTGGGGGAACGTGCACCCTCCCAAATCCGGAGAAAAGTGTTTGCTAATAAGCCCATATTTGGGGAAATTTTATTCTCTTTTATGACTGCTCCGGATTAGTCGTGCCCCCACCCCCATTACCGAATCCTGGGTACGCTCTAGGGCAAAGATGAATATTTAAAAAAGGATGAACCAGAAAATCCTCACTTACTCAGTAAGGAATTTACATATTTGATTTTGCTTTGACTTGACAGGTTGAAGTTTTCACGGACGACAAGAAAGAACCGAAGTTGAAAGCCGAGATTCCCATAATTATCGGAACAGAAGATGAGCCAGACATTTCTGGGGCCAGTATTTCGGACTCACCCGACCAAGCGAGAAGGAATCCACCATCGTCACCTCGAAGAGCTTCTCAGCCACAGCAACCTCCACGGTACTCAAATTTGAGCACTAGAGCAACTTCATTTGATGGATCTTGTAAGTTATTCTGTACAAATTCTTGTATAAGCTTTGACTTCTTAAAATCAATATTCAAACTAAATCTGAATTTACATTTTTGATTTTCTTGTAGCGCCACCAAAGTATGAACAAGTGGCTGAATAGTAATAACTCTTTCTCAACTCACAAGTATAATAAATCTAATATTACATTACAACGATACTAAAATACATACTGAATACTCACAAACTACAAACATTTTCGAAACACTTCCTTACACGGCATGGCTGTGATTTTAAACAATATTATGTAACTTAATGCAACGAAATTTTTAATTCACTTTTCGAAATTGTTTACACATGTTGATTATTGGAAAAATTTAATGAAGACAACAATGCCCGCCCGATATTGTAACAATACTGTTACATTTGTAGTACCTAGCCTAACACTAACCTTAACCTGTATAGAAAACAAAAAGTTAGGCTATAAGCAATAATACAATTTATCCTTGTAGGGTTAAAACTTGTGACGTACTATATATAGAATCTAGAACCTAATTGACCATATCTAGAAAAAAAGTATGTGAAAGTACAAGTAAGTTTTCTAGTGCATGTAAATAGAAAATCCATATCTATGGAATTATCCAAATCCTTTAGACTACTGTACGAATGTGGAATTGTAATTCCAAAGTTGAAGTCACACCCAACATAATTTAGACAATAGTTCTACATAATGTCATGTATTATGTAGTACCCTCAGTCAGTATATATCCTAGTAATTAATATTGTAGAAACTTATAAAGATATTACTAGTTTACTAGTTGTAGGGAATGCTCTCTATATGACGTAGCTAATTGTAAGAATAATAGATACGAAAGCAAATTATAGGGAAGAGAGAAGGGAAAATGCATAAATAATTTCCTTAGGGAATATTTATGCAATTTCCTTTGTTCTATATGCATATAGCGGTCGCGGTGTAGAAGGAAATAAAAGAAATTTGTTCTAATAACTGTACTGTACTACGTACTACAACTATATATTATGCAGTTCACATTGAGAAAAAAGCAGGAGGAACAACAGAATAACTTTCTTTTCCTGAAATTTTATCTACGACATAACTACGCTTTTACTTGACTTGACGTACAGCAGTATTATCAACAAGAGTCTCATCAAAAATGCTCTGTGTAGCTGTATATCCATCAGTTTCATCCTGCCTTGAAGCCTTTTCCATTAAAAATAAGCTCGCTGATATAATGTGATTTAAAAATGAATTATGTAACTTGTGGGAAATGCTTCTGCTTTAACGAACTTTAAAAAGTAAAATTCTAATTATTCAAGACTCGAAAACTCATTCAAAATAACATTCAGTATTATAACTTATAAAAAATTTAAAATATCATTGCCAGTATTCAGTGTTTCTTCGAATGTAAATATTATACTACGTACCTATCTGTATTTACATCATTTGTTACCGATAATTGCAATTAACGGCTATATTAACAAATTGTCAATTCAAGGGAATTGTAATGAAGCTTATCATATCAGTTAATTATTGAAATAAATCAAATGTTTTCATTTCAATTTAACAGGCATGTGTTCTTTATGTACCTACCTTTTTTGACTGGCAGTTTCCTGACAGTTTTCTGACATACATATAATTGTCCTGCAAGATTAGTTTTCTAAAATTTAATTAACTTTTACTACAGATGAATCTCGTTTCTGATGTGCATTTTTTCTTCGTGTTGAAATTATTGTTGGAGGTTAAAAAACCAAGAACATTTTTGCCTTGGTTGAAATCATGTCTAACCGAATAACATTTCGTTAATCATTCCTCTTGGAAATAGAAGTTGTGTACAAAAAATGAAGGTTTTGTATCTTTGCGGACAGCTAGATGAAATTCTTGGCAATCCAGGCATTGCAGAAGAAGAAAAGGACGCATTGAGCCGAAGGATGAAACAATTTTACTGAATATTTTATACACACAATTTTTATTCAAATAAAAATTGAACCCCTACAGAGTGCTCGCCAGTGTATATAGGGACATTACAGTAGGTTGTATTGTTATTGTCCTACCAAGTGCAGACAACTTGAGCATCTTGTTTAAAGTACCTACTCTGTATACAGCAACATGGAACGGGAAAACGGTAAAACATTTATTTAGGACACTCGCGTATTTATTTATTATGCTATAATACAAACTCGGCAAACAATTTGATGGTACTGTGACTTTCTTCTCAAGTGCAGTAGCTACTTCCGTTTTACGCATCCGCTTGCGAAAGTATAAAAATTGAAGTCGAGCCAGTAGTAGTAGATAACACAATATCTCGACATTTCGTCTCATGCATAAGCCCTGAACCAGTACGGCACGCACGATTAAAAATTTTGTACCTATATACTACTACTATCTACTTTTGTCATTTTTAAGATGTCAAAAAATGGAAAATTTGAACAAGGGAAATGGTATTTCGGCAGGCTATTAATTTAATGAACTACCAAACTAACTGCTTCCTTAATATGTACTAGCTTGGTTGCATCTATTGACTAGATAGTTAGCACAACCACTTAAATTGTTTGATTATTTTATCCCATTTTATATATAGTATTTTCTGTGGTAGTTAAAGTATCTGTATGAAGCATCATTCTGATATGTCTCACGATTTTCGTTTCAATAAATAATTCGTGATTTTTTAAAAGATTAAATTAAACTCATTATTTTCTAGTTTTCGTATGTGATAATACTTATGGAGTAGGTATATGTGATATTTTTACGTTAATTAATTAGGCTAATGCCGTGCTGCCACTTAGATACTATGTACTGTGTTATACCATTAAGATTATAAATGCATTTGGTTATTCCTCTGTCCTTGTTTATAGAACATAGCTTTGCGTGATATGAAAATAAGTTGCCTCTTCTTCCATTATCTGCCATGGTTTACCTTTTTCACATAGGGCAACTGCAATGGTATCATAAATAACGGAATAACATTCATTTTAACTTCTCCCAAACCACCGGGTAAGTTAAGTGCAGGAGGAAGGAGTAGGAATTTATTGGTCATGTCTCTCGGAGAGTCGTAGCAGCAGGCTGTTTTCACCAGGGTGTTTCTATAGGGACAATGTTTGTACTCAAGCTGACGACGATGGCGGCTTTCTATACTCTACGTACTATCGGGTGCAAGTGTACACATTCTATGTTATATAATACTTTCTCCATGAACCTCCATGTAGTAGCAGTAGCTACAAGCTTGAACTGTCAAGTTCCAGTAGTGTAGTTTGAAAGTTAGTATTAATATAAAGGAATGTAATTTACAAATGTCTTGCCTCTGTCACAGTTCAAGTAAACACAAATACAGTCCCAGTCCCCAGTGTAAATAAATTAACAGTATAGACGCAAATACATAGGGAACTGCATACTTCACAAATTGGTTTTGCTCAATGGCTATTTACACTCTTCTACTTTCGTAAGTTAACATCTGGAACAAATATCGAAAATCGAAATAACATTGACGTCAGAGTCATGTACGCACATAATTTTTTCTTTAACAGGTTATTTGCAAATGAAATAAATCTCTGGAAAAATAAACTACGTACCAATACGTTCAATTGAACCTGACGTGCCTACTAAGACCTCTTCAAACATAAAAGGTATAAAGGTAAATAGTATTTGTACAAGAGAGATTCAGCTTTTTCAGTTACATAATGTACATATTCCACAAAATGCAATAATATACCGTATTTATTTGTTACAGGAAACTTTCTTCCTATCTTTGCTAGCGTTTACATTGTACGAATTTTAAGGAGGTCACGTTACTGAAGAAAATTCGAATTATTTCAAATTCTATAGTAAAACCTGAAAAATAGTGCAGAATTAATGAAGAAAGGTTTTAGATTTGCAATTGCACATTACATAAAGCACAGAAAGAACAAAGACTGCTGTTAATCTAGCGTTCCTTCTGTGTAGAGAGAGAGAGCACAATTTTATTTGTGTGTGTGTGGGATAACATTTGAGGTAACAATTTAGTTCCTCCATCGTAAATCTAAAGAACCTAAATAATCCACCACCATGCGGAGAACCCAATTGCAAGCTCAAGGACAAGTAAGGAGCCTTAAAATTTCATTAAAGTACAATCAGATAATCTGTGTAATAATTTACCCGAGAAGCCTCGACAAAAAAGTATAAATCAATGTAATAATCAATAAAATGAAACACTGATGCTTCTCTTGTAGAATGGTGCGGGAAGAGATACAAAACCCAAGGCACCGTCTTCCGAAACTGGAAGTAAATCAAGAACAAGTACCAAGAAGCCAACGTCTTTGACATCACGGACTGGGATGGTTTCAGGAAGTGGGGCGGCAGCCAAGACGTCGTCATCAAAAGATAATAAATCAAATTCGAAATCGACTACTCTGCCAACAGCTGCTACCACAGCAGCATCAAGAACCTCTTCTCTTTACACATCCGGACAAAAAGGTTCTACTTCATCCACAATAGCTAGCAAAAATTCTACAAAAACGTCTAATTTCCAAAAAACGACATATGGAAGAAGTTCTACGGACGCCCTTAATCGGTCTTCAAATAAACCATCCGTAGCAGCAGTTGGCGACAGTAGCAGTAGAACTTCTGGGGCTTCGACAAAAAAATCAACAGTCTCACCTTATGCTGTAAGTATTTTGAAAATTATTTAAAAGAAATAATTGCATTATAGTTCTGAACATTGTTTTGCTTTAGGTATATTTATTAAAAAATATGTGTTTTATTGATTATTTTGGACAGATGACCTCTGATCGATCGCGAGCATCATTGAGTAACGGTCCAGGAAGAGGGTCCGTGGCAAAACCTCAAAATAAAGTACCTGTTAAACCTGTAGTAGTGGAAGAAGTAGAGGAGAAAGAGGAGGAAGACGATTATGATGATGACTTTGAGGCAATTAAAATAAGTTTTCATTTGAAATTTCATTTACAGCTATTTAAATTATTTATTGAACTAAATCATGGGGTTATTTCCTTTAAATCCGATTTTTGCTATTTAACTTCAGGAAGATTATGAATCAGATTTTGAAGACGAAATGAGTGCCTCAGAAGAACAGCCCAATGAGACTGGTAAAGAGGCAGAGGCAAATTCTGATTCTGAAGTAACCAATACAGAAGCTGAAGATGCAGAGAAAACACATAGCGTCATTGAATTTGAATTACTTGAGCAAAAAGTGAAATCTGAATTTCAAAGTCCCAAAACCTCTGCTGCGGGAGATAGAATTACAGTTACGAATGGGCACAAGTCTGAAAATCATGGAGCGATGGGAGATGTTTATCCTACTCGCAAAACTGAGAATCCTGTCAAGAAAGATATTTATATTCCGAATTCTGGAACGAATATGAAAAATGGAGAGATAGATATTGAGACTGAAGTCACTGAAGAAGACGTTGATGATGAAGAAGAAGAGGATGAAGGGGAGGAAGCGTTGGAAGAGGAAGAAGTCGTTGCATATGCAAATCAAACGAAAGATGATGACCTAAAAAGTAAAGCCCAGAGACTTTCACAGACTAATCAAGAGGCCCAAATGTCATATCCAATGTTTCAAAGTGCTCAAAATAACCAAAAGACTCTAAAAATTGACAATTATTCTGCTAGTTCCGCAAAAGGGAAAAACTATGGATTTATTTTTGAATCGGATTCCAATACTACGATCGCGGAAAGAAAAAGGGTTCATTAAAATTTTACATTGCTTTAAAATTAATAAAGAAAGGAGTAGGTATGAGAGCATCATAATATGTATCTAAAATTATTCTTGTTAGAATTTTTTTTTCTTTGGTATATTTGTAGTCTGCTAAATTGACAAGGGGACGTATGCTTCAAAGTATGATCAAGCTGGATAGCGTAGCTGTTGAAATATTTCACATGGATGCGGTGGAGTATAGCCGATATATGTTACTCTTTGCGTCTAAAAATAGTACACAGGTAAAATTGATACTCTACTAAAATGTTTTACAAATACCATTTTCAATCTTTTGAATTTTAGGTATTTCTGTTAAAAAGTGTCTAATAGTAAAATGATTTATCAAGGTGGGCACGCAAACTGCGGAAGATAATTTGGAACAAGAAACGCAAACAGATGAATTAGATATTTCTAATAAATGGACACAAAAGCCTCCCTCTTGGTCCACTTTGAATTACAGTGTGTGTGATGCCAATATAACGCGGCAGGTATCTTAAGGATATTCATATTGTACTTATAGACTTTAATAATCTTATTTTTCCATAATCGCACATAAAACTGAATATCGTTTTTTCCTGAAATTTTTAGGAAGCTTTAGGGGTTGGCTGTGATGATGTAGAAGTTATTTCTCAACAAAAACCCGAGAAACAATTTAATTTCTTACAGAATTTCAAAGAGTATTCAAGTTTTGTTTCAAGAGCTAGTGATTTAATTTTGTCCATATTAGAATTGGACAAAAGAAAGAAAATACCTCTGCAACAAGATAATGAAAATCCTGGAGGGGGTAGTATTAAGTTGACGAGAGGACTGCATATTTTGAAAAAGTTGGAAATGCATACTTTAGTATGTCAAGGAGAATTTGCTGCTTGCTCAAATGGACAATCATCGCAAGGAGAAAATGGGTACCATCTGTTTTAAGCTTTTACCTAGACTTGTATTTTTACCAATGTTTTATACCATGTTAATTTCAAAATTTTATCCCTGTAGGAAAAAGTATTCGTCCAAAAACATGATAACAGTGTGGTACTTGAGAGAACCCAGTATGCCCCGGTATTTTCTGAGGGTTTGGTCACATGTAACAGCTCTTCAGCTAAATCCTTTGTTTTCGTTAGTTGTTTGTGGAAATGCGGATGGATCATTAAACTTTTGGAATCTTAAAGATGCCTCTAACCATCACACTCAATATCAAGAACAAACAATACGGACTCCTTGCGTTAATACAAGTATGAGAAATCTCAGATTAAAAATTAAAACACGAGATCATCTTTTTTATTCTCTGATATTTAAATGTGGTAATAAAATATATTTGTTCTCTTTGTAGGCTGTATGGGAGACGATGAAAGTAACCACACGAGTAAAATTGTCTCTTTAGAAATTCTTCAGGACACTCAAACGAATTATTTGAATGTACATTAGATTTCCAACATTTTAACATTTACCATTAAGAGTAATCAACCAGGTGGTATAAGAATAATTCAATCATTAAATACTGCAATTTTATCATTTTAGGTTTTATCTTTGGACTGTGATAATGTATTGATATCTTGGAGTTGTATTCGGTCTCGTGGGCTTGCGGATGAAAGTTCTGCTGTACATTTTGCCCCTTGGTCCACTTTTCATGTTACTATGAGCAAAACTTTGAAATTAACACAATTTGTACCTCCTCTGACGGAAACTCGATGCTTTGCTATTTGGAAGGATGAAGAAAATCTTAGTTTTTTGTTGGGAACGAATTATGGCTACATCATGAGAGGAACTTTCGTGGAAACATTTTTAGACTCCAAACCTAGGATGGAGGAATATGTAATTAGTCAACAGTTGGACCTCTCTGATTTCGTTGTTAAAGTCACTTGTATCGACATTAATTATCGTCTGTCTGTTTTTGCAGTAAGCTTCCATTTTTTAAGGATTTTTAAATTTTTTCAAAAATTGTTAATTTTACATAACTAAGCTCTTTATTGAAAAAATATATCTTTGCTCCTTCCTTTTTAAGGCGTGTTTCGAAGATGGATTTTGTCGATTGTTTGCCCTAAAGAGTCGTCGATGCTTTCTGACAATTGATTGCGATGGTTTATTTCCTTGGAAAGTGAAATGGAGTGAAAAACGACCTCCAGTTTTGTATATTGGTCTTAATGACCGTTTAGAAGTATGGGATTTACTGTACAGCGATTTGAAACCGTGGAAATCGTTACCATTGAAGAAGTTGAAAGACTTTGCCTTATCAACTAGTCTAACCAATGACTTACTGGTAAAATGATAAAAAATAATTAATAAATATGCCAATCTCATTAGTGTTATTACATTAGTGAACATTTTTTAAATGTAATAATGTTTTTCATTCTTGTAAAGATTACTTTGATTGGAAATGATTTGTCGATTTCACCAATTACGGATGAAGTGAAAGTCATGAGCAGTAAAGATGAAAAGAGACTTCAAGATTTTCTTAGGTTGCTTTATGATTGCTCATAATTTTGTGTTGCGTGATTATTAACAAAGAGTTTATTTTCATTTGTAGAAATTATTAATTATTAGTTTACAACTATCTTTTAAATAAGTACTGTACTTTTCTTTCAAATTCGGGCACAGCAATAAAATTATTAATCTTATCTAAATTCACGTTGCATCATTTATTAATTAAAATATAATAAGTCAAAACAGAATTGAAAACTGCGGATTGCATCAACTATCGATGGGGATAGGACACAAGGGCGCATAAAGGACTTTTGCACGCTTACGGCTCCCTTTTGACGCAATCTCAGAGGAAGCACGCGCCCATTATGCCCTATAATTAAGATTTAAATGCACCCTTGATAGTATGTATCTCATAATACTAATATGTTACTAATTACTAATTACCCTGAATTTATACTAGACTTTTTAACCTAAATAAATAATAATGAAAAAAGTCAATTTATTGCTTTAAAAAACCTGTTAACGTTAAGGTAAATCAATATGTACAATCCGGCATAGATTGCATGTCACGGAACGTAAACCATTTCCCGATTTATGGGTCACAAAATGCATTGGCAAAAAGCGCGCAATGTTTTTGCAAACTTTTATTTTTGCCTGTGTTTTAACAAGGAAATTTTCGGCTTCACCGAAAATGTCCCTGTATCCTGGATTTCAAGATCGGGAGTTATTTCCACCAGCGATTAACTATTCATATATAATTCATTTAAAAAATATGTACTGAAAATATTGAACAACAATAATAAATATTTCACACTATATTTCTCTACAGATTCCCTTAATGAATAAACGAAAACTATTGCATAAAGCCCTACGCAAATAGAGATAAAATGCAAAATGTTGAAGTATTTTTTTTATTCAATAATAATTATTGAAACAAATCGATTTTCAGTATTTTGCCTGATAGTAATCATATAGTAATATTGTCTGACTCCTTATACTACATGTTGTGGTTTATAAATGCAATAGGTTCCATCATATTATTGACTGCAAAAGTGTTTTCACACATTAATCCAAAAGCAAATAGCTCCTGTGACCACTTAAATCATTATACAAGTCCTGGTATTTTTTTAACATTGAGTCTTCGGGATGAGTAAT
>JABASD010003124.1:0-21803 GCA_019776165.1 Pogonognathellus flavescens
CAACAGAGTTGAAAACCAAACTTGGAATAACTTTAATTACAAATTCGGAGACTCTTGTCAAATCGCCAGATTCAAGTCCTATGGATTTTTATGGCTTCGGTATACTGAAAAAAGGTTTTTTGGAAAAAGAAAGCAACTTTTTTAAATGGGCTTTGGAAACTACTACAATGCGACTGGAAGATTGTTACCCCTGAAATTCGTGTCAAGTGTTCAATTCGTGGAAACGAAGGTTACTTTCTATATCAGAAAAACATGGAGAACACGTTAAAAATACTCACAAGATACATAAAAGACGTCTTCTCTTCTAAATTGCTAGTGCAAAATGTGCCTTTTTAAATTAATTCTTCTCTGTAGAATATGCAATTACACAATATAGACGCATAAGACTGCTTTATTATTAGTGAATATTATGTATCATGTGTTGCATTAGTAGTGTATAGTGTTAAATACCGAAATTCGTATGTGCTGCAGATTGTGTACTAGATAGATGTATAATGGTACATTATATTATGTGTACAAGTATATGATTATATTTGAAAAACCTAAAACCTCGCACTAGATTGGGTTTTACTGATGGAAATCTGGCTAGACTGAAGGCCAAGTGAGTTTTAGTGCCACTATGCCTAATAACGCTATGGGTCTAGTAAATATAAAAACAAGGGAGAAAGAGATGAAAGATCAACGAACCGAAATCTAAGCACCTGACTTGTCTTTATTCTACTAATCCTCCTGCAGTATACGGAGTGCTGTGTATTGTATGTGTGTTCCTCGTTCCTCTATAGTAGAATGCAGAAAATATTCTATTGTAAGTGCATATTATTGAGATTAGAAAGTAGTCGTTGTTCGGATCGGTTGGTATGGTTGGTGTTCCACCACACTACAATTCTGCTACGTGGATGCTCGTACGAAACCTCTTATCTCGACTGGAAGTCACCAGATGAAACTAAACGAGTTGCCGGAAAACGCCAAGCCAAGATTTAAAATTGTGAGTCACACTGACTCAAGTGACATTATTACAGTCGACCCGGAGATTTCTCTATGGCTTGTGGAAATCTCTCTCGTAGATATGCTCATAGACTCTCAGACTTATCTAAACGGATACTAAAACGACTTTTGTCGTAGAACTAACTATTCATCCGATTGATATCCTAATACTTGTCTAAGCTAAAAGCAAACAAGTAATATCATAGGCTCCCTGTAGCCGACATCATCAGACTCTCCGTCTGCTGGCGTCTGCAGTCGGCCCTTATTCTCCTTCACTGCACTTTAATACTACAATACTCGTATATTATTACCTACTCAAAGTTATAGCTGAGTTTCTCTTCACTCATAGTATTTTTGTCCGTCCCTCTTATAATTATACAATAGGTACTACTACAGTTATATTGTGCAATGCGTCTTGACAACACGTTTTGCGTCTGGCCGTCTGTCTGGTCGTCTGTCCGTCTGTTCGCACGATAACTCAAGAATGGCTAAAGATATTGACTTGAACGGTATGTTACGGTATGGTACACGTGTTCTGGTGGTCCTTTGGAAGGCTCAGTTCGAAGATGGGGTCAATCAGTCAACTCCTTCGTGACCTTTGACCTTTAAGACTAACTACTCTGTCAATACAGACTGAACAGTGCATTGCATTTTAAATCCCGCTACGTCAATTATACTTAGGTTTGAAAGTTAAAATCGCTAAATTTTAATTTGAAGATCGCCCATGACATAATTTTTTAAAATGCGTGTACTATTCACACTAATTACTATATTGCTGCTAACACGGTTTCACAGTTAATGTTACCGTGGCATAGTTCACCAAGTTCACATCATAGTGTCACTGTTTGCTTCGTTTCTTGGCTACTGCGGTTTTGAACCAGTTTATTTTTCTTTAATAAGGTGGATGGATCAATGGGCTTTTTTGTTGATAACGTTAAAAATCTACATTAAAAAGTGTTTTAAAATAATTTAGTAGGAAATTGTGAAACACTTATTTAAGAGACATTTTATTTTTTATTAAAAAATCTATGGAATCACCGTAACTTGGAGAAAAATATCTGTTGATAACCATTTTAATATTATAGGTACACCAATGGTAAATAAATAGCTGTATGTATACTGTAATAGTATGTATGATGTGGTAGGGTTTTGTTATTGAATTTGTAAGTAGTATATTGGTTGGTTTGTTTTCTTAGGAATAAGTGAAACTTTCCTGAGGTAAATATCCTCTTGAAATAACGACTCATCGTAGATGCTTGGATATATTATGGCTAGTGCTACACGTCATATTACAACGTGTAGAGTTGTACGTGTAGTGTGGTCGTACATGCACTTATTTGTTAAGTTTCAACTAGACTAGGTCATTTTCTACATGCAATTTTACATGGGTTGTTTTCTCCCGACAGTTTTCTCTCTGTCAGACTACAATATAAACTACAATCCTTCTCTCCTTCCCCTTTATGCTCCTGTTCCCATTTCTGTCGAACTTTGGTAATTCGAGACTGCACAATGCTCTTTTTGACACTTTCCTATCTCAGGCAGATGACCAATGTTTCCACTGCGACGAGAGAGTTCAAAGGACACCCACCTCCAAAACTTCTAGTAGTTCCGGAAACTTTCTACGGCAATTCTATACCTACACAGAGAGAAAGAGGAAATTTTGTATGAGCTTGTCATTGTGTAGCTTGTAAGGGAAAAGGTATTTTTCTGAATCGATAGAATCTTCCTATTCTTCTGTTTCTCAAAATGATCGAGACAAACTCGGGAGAACTACGAGAGAAGACATTGTTTGTGTTCAATTGGTTGGAACTCGGACAGACAAGTCTGTGTGGCGTAGTTTGTAAATAAAAAATTCTCGTCCTTCAATTTTTCTTCGCTGAAATGATTTGCTGTAAGAAATCCAATATTGAGTAAAGTACGTGACGGTTTTATATTTCGTCAGTCCAATCCAATGTTTTCATAATATTTTCCCAATTTTTGTAAAAGCGAGTATTAGTATAATAAATGTGTTGCGGAGTATGGGGGAAAATGACAAAAATTAACTTTTCTCTACAAAAAATGAACATTATATGATTAAAAATTGTAATTTTTACAGTCTATACTCTTTCAATTATTCTTTGAAAATAAGAGTAAACAGGTATAATATCTGCTGTTAAAATAAGGAATAATACCATATAATTTCAAAATAATTTCTAGTACCTATGAGTACTCTACCTACTGTAGATATAATATTTTTTAATTAATAGAGGCATAGGGCTTGATTTGAATAATAGTACAGGGTTTTATCGAAAAATATTTTTGTGTTGAATTTCTATGCGGTTTCATAATCATTAAATTCATCCGCCTCACTGCTACAATATTTTTCTATTTGTAAAAATTGAAGATGAAATATTTTGTATGCAGCAATGGCGTCATTCAAAGGAAAATTATGTGATGTACCATGCAAGGACACGGAAACAAAAGTGTCCTTTGTCAACTTTTAGTTGCATGCAAGGGAGCTGAAAATATTTTCAAAAGACCTGAAAATATTCTGAATCCGAAAATCTGAAGTCAGTGACACAGCAAGAGCCCTCTTGACTTGCCTTACTTTCATTTTCCTTTATCTTTTCCCTTTTAATCTTTGTTCGCATTTCGCAGGGAAAACATAGCTCAACTCTTCATTTACATGTTTCATATTACTGTATCATTTATATTTCATCTTGGAAAGACTATTTTCTCGGCGCGTAGCCGCATAAATAAGGATTGTTAGACTAAGTAATGCTCCGACTTGACTCGAGTTAAATAAAGAACTTCTCTCTATGATTACTACGACAATTCAACGAAATGGGAAAAGTTGTAACGATAGCCTGAGCTGAAATGCTACACGTGGTGTGTTCTAAAACTCCGCTCTGTGCGTGCTATGCCTTTCTCCATTCAAACGAACATACATTACATACATGTTCTTTTCTGTATTATTCCATGCAACTTTCAAAGTTTCGATTGCTACAGAAGAGTCGTACACCACGTCCCACATACGTACACATACATATGGACAATGAACAAAGTACTCAAACATATACATATGTACATTCATAATGTAATGGAACGAAATGCAAAAACTTTCCTTACAATTTTTCCATATTGTTCCTGCTAATACTTTGTACTTTCCAAAATTCACTGCTAATGTGGAAATTCTATGTTTGTATACTCAAAGGTACAAAAGAATATTTTTAACAATAAAGCTTGTACTTGTAAAATATAGTGCTACTTGCACAGAAGTTAAAGGTAAGTATGGAATGGAGAGCAAGTGCAAGGAAATAAATTATTCTCGACACTTGTTTCCGTTATTCATTGCACTTTCATATAGAATTATGTACGAATAAGTAACCGTTGCAGTATTACAGTCTGATTCTGATTTGCAATGCAAGTAGAATTATATATGACTTGTAATACTTATTACTTTTTATCATGAAAAGGTCATTGTGTAAGAAATGGGATCGGTGAACCACAAATGGATCAGAATCTAAAGAATTAGAGTAAATAAATAGCCAATATCTCGTTCCACATTCGTTCTTCTATATATCCGTAAGGACATCATGTGTATTCGACTCACATATACACAAACACAATACAAGGCTTTAAAAAGTAGCCGTATCGAAAGCAACCAGCCAGATGCATCTAACTGTACACAAGAAGTATTTATTTGTATCTGACAAGCAACATTATAAATGTGTCCGTTCTTATAATACATACATTTTACTATATAACATTTCGCGTTCTACACACAAGTCGTAAAGCATTACATTACAATGGCTATAATATGAACATTTATGTGTGGAAAATAAATAGAATCTCGTCTACACACAATGGCAGTAGCATGGAGCTTGTTTACAATAGAAATCTTCCATGGCCAACAAATACGAGAAACAGACGAAGGGAAACTTGTATTGAAATATATAATACATGTAATATAATGTAATGGATGAGTGCGTGGCCCAGTTGAATAATATCATGTGTATACTATAGCGACCAAAAGCTTAAGAGATTTCTCTGTACTTTCCTCCACACACACACAGCATCATTTTCTGTGTAGTCGTTGCTCACATCATAACGAAGGTGATACAGTTTACTGCTGTTATTTATTATGGGCTACTTTACTGTTGTTGTTGTGGTGTCCTATACTTATCATTTGCGTTCGTAATGCCAGGCAATAAGCTCTAATTCTGTTTACGGGTTCTAGTTGTATTGTATGCAGTAGTAAAGTATTTGCATGGTACTACTTATATACATCATTGCATGTTATAGGCAAATTGATAACCGGAAAGTATTTTATGTGAACTAGATGTGGTAATAGGCTCTTTAATACAACATCGATTAATTCATTACTGCTCTCAAAACCCAGTTTTAGATGACAAGTAAATGATTACAAGTAAAATACATTTTATGCCGCAGCAATAGTAAATTAACGCTTTAAAATTTAAGTTCACATTGATGTTATTAGTACAATACTATCTGTCACAAAAAAAATTACATATCTCTGCAATGTGTTTGTTTAAAATCTGAAAATATGCTAGAGCATGATTACTGATTACTATTGTTGCAGTTTTATTCATTACAACAGACTTATTGTAATATTTAAGACTTGTCTTATGTATTTCTTCTTCTTCTTATTATTATTATTCATTAAATGACGATATTCTCTTACTTTCAAAAGCCTTACGATTTACAGTGTTTGCATTGTAATCCATGTGGAATATATAAGGAAACATTATTTATTATGCAAATGTAGAATTTTGAAATATAAAGTCGAACTGAGTAGAATTTGATAAAAAAATTGTTTGAGCTAGCTAGGGCAATAAAAAAATAACTGTCCATATAAATATTTAGTATACCTATATAGTAGCTACTATAATATATATGCCCATCCTTATCTGTATTGTAGTGGGATATGATGAATGTATGTAAATTATTTGTATGTATATAGGTACTTACTAATATACTTACTTTAATACTCGCTTTTACAAGCTTTGCGGATAAAATGACAGAACTTCCCGCTGTCCTGCACACAAAGACATTGGAGAAAGTAAATGGACTTGGATGGTTGCTATTACACCACTAGCTCTTTCATTTCTACAACTTACTACAAAACTACTCGGTTGTGATTGTTGTGCGAATTGCCTTTTCTGTATATAAAAGTAAAGGATAAATCCCAAGCATGCACACTCTACACAGACATTAGGCACACGAGCAGCTCTAAAATATATTTCATATTACTCTGAAGTGGAAGATGGTCCTTTGTGTGGTTGTGTACAATTGTGATGCTATTAGTGTATGGTAATAATATGCAGTGCTCGTGTGTTCGCAGTTGTAGGCGTACAGTCCTAGGGATGTGCAGTATATCACATTGTGGAGAGCTACAGTTAGTAAATGGCATCTCCGTTGTTTTTCTCTCTTTCTCTGCCGTATACCACGAGTACATCTGTATATATGATACGACATGCACACGCACAGCTCTTTCTCTTGTATGTCTATAAGTTTCCGCTAAAAGTCTCAACCTGTGTGCTGCACGCGTTCTACTTATCGATCAGCAGAACGAGCAAGCATAGCAGTAACAGTGTACATAGAACTATAATATAACAGAAGAACTGTGCAACTACAAACTTATTTCTCATCTGTATAGGTATACATTTGTATAGACTGGTAGTATTACACGCAGTATCATAATGCTATAGTATTGCTAAACTTAGTTTCTTCTGTGCGTCTATATGTGCATATGATATAGAGAAGCATTTCCCGGCGTCAACACTTTCTCCCGTACATTGTGCAGTACCCTGTTGTGCAAACTATGCATTGACAAGACTAGTGCAAAGTTGAAAGTGTATTATGTAATGGGAAAGTATAGGATGGTTGTGTTATAAGAAATAGTGCGTATAGTGTAACGTACGCACCGTGGACCGACACTTTACTTTAATTCTGTGCTCGCTCCCACTCTTTACACAGAGAGAGAGAGAGAGGCAGAAAACTGGTGACTAGAAAACTGTGAGAGGACGTACTTTTACAACTAGTCCTTCTACTTTGTTATGTTGGAGTTGGGGATGTAAGTATTCGACTCCGGGTTTTCTTTGTGTGAGCTAGGGATTGGTTTGGTTCTTTTTGCTCTGGCCGGCTTCGTCCTTACCAACTGACTGGAGAAGAAGAGTATTTCTTTTGCGAAGAAAAAAACGTTCAACAGCACAGGGAAAGTATCACTGTTCCTCTTTATGTAGAAATGCATAGAGAGAAAATAGATGTCTTCAAGCTTTGGATTTCCAGACTGAAGCATTTTCTCATCGGCGGCTTTCACTCGAGAATTGCAAACGAGGCTGATGCTCTCCATCTCTCTGGCGATTGTAAATGCATGGGAGGATTGTGTAGATTTTTCCTGTTTTCTCTGTAGTAGACATGTGTGTGTGTTTATGTGTATGAAATGTTGTGCTGTTGCTATTTTGGTGGTAGTTGTTGTAGTGTTGTAGTATTTTCAGATCACCGGACGCTAGACGCAATGTACTACTTAAAATGAATATGCACATAAAAAGAGTCTTGTAACTAACTAGCACAACCAAACATAAAGTTCAATTGTAAATGTCCGTAGGGTACGCAGAGAGGAGGATTTCGCTTTTGTATTCAAGTTGATTGTATTCTACATCTTCGTCGTAGTTCAAGCATAGCTTGGCTTAACTGGAGTTAAGCTTAGAGAGAAGAACGATATTCACTCAGAGAGTCATCGATTGCCGGATTATTTGATCGCTCGAGTAATATATGATTGGTACGGGACACGGAGGATGTACCCACACGTACACGTGGCTTGGATTTAGCTGCCTATTTTAATACGAAATTTTGTATTGTCGTAACCTACATTTAGTTTTTTTCGATGGATTTGACACGAGGTTTATCTTTAGACTCGTATTTATTATGTTGACCAAAAGGATTCTACAGCAAATTTTTTTAGTTTTGAAACGAATCTTGTTCTTTATATGGCGGATGTAATATTTGCAATCTTGTTCAATTTTGCTCAAGCACGTTTTCTGACTGCGGAAAGCTTTTAAGATTTTTTCATGTGAAGCGGTTAGCAAATACTGCGTTATGATCAAATTGTCAACCTGCAGTTCTCCGTAATAGTAGAATAACAATTTTCTAATATGAAATTCCTAACACTTGCAAGATTACAATATTTTCATCTGAGGTATACCTGCACGTAATTTATGAAACAGAGAGAGAGAGATGAGAAAGAGTAAACGCTTGATACTACCATTAGCTCTGTTCTTCTTTATTCCCCTATTCAACTCGAGATTTTCTAGGATTTGTCATTTATTTCATTTTCATCTGCATCACAGATTCACAACCTCTATCACTTTTGACTTTCAAGAGGTAGTGCTAATACAAATAGGGGTCCCTCTGAAATCATGTAAATAAACTACCTAAACTAAGGAATCCTCCCTAACCATTTTCCAAAGTGGATCCAATGAAAAATCTGAACCACCGACAATAAAATAGTTACTATATAGTTACTTCTTTATGTCAAAGTATTACTACATTTTTTTTTCGTCTTAAACTTTTGCTTCATATTATAATAACTGTCAATGTATATATTGCAATGGCATAATGATATGCTAATTATATTTAAGTTAATCTTAAAAAGTTATTTTAATTAATTTAAAAGCCACAGTGTCCCACACACATTAAAGAAAAGTTGTTTCATTTATATTAGAATTATTACAACTTATCCATTTACAACTTTGAAACAGTTGGGTAATAAAACTTTTTTCTTCGTTTAAATGAATTGGTATCATCGTTCTCTGTTTTGTGGAATTTTTAGGATGTTTCAGATCTGGATCTTACGATTTGTTTATATTTGAGAAGGTCTTGAATGTTAAGCTATGTGGTATTGTAGCTAAAGTAGCAATATGTACTACTAAAAATAAGTGTAGCTATATGTATATCTATATTATTTACACTTTGTTTTTCTTAAAAGTTTGCTTTTAGTTGGTGCGACTTAATTCTCCATCGCTTTCCCAGTAAGTGACTTAAGATTCTATGAGAAAAATAACTTCGGAGTACATTTGTTCCCAAAACTTCAAGGTTTTCAAAGAAAGAATGACACTAATTGGATTGCTTGCTTATGTTGTGAAAGCTTTTCCTTATTTTTCATTCACAGTTACATATTACACCAGAGAGTTGGGTTTGAGAAAATGGAGTAAGTTTCGATGAATGGTGTTTGAAAGCATGTTATTATTTTCTTCATACCACGTGCAAACACAAATGTCACTTTTGTTTGTTATGTAGTTTGGTAATCGAAATTCTTAGTAAAATTTGATGAATCAGAAAGTTCTAACTTATTTAATATTTAGTTTAAATTAAAGCAAAAGTTACTTTTACTCTCCTTGTCAAAAAGGAGTTTACAGAGTTTAATTGGGGTAAAATGAAAACATGACAAGTAAATGTGTTGCAACTCTTGCAACAAATATTGACATTCGTAGCGTATGTAAATCGTGTAGTATAATATGGTTTTGTTTTATCTGAATCGTGTAGTATAAATGTTTTTGTTTTATCTGAATCTTGTAGTAATATCAGCAAATAGTATTTGCTTTTAGTTTGCGTTATATTTTTAGACAAGTTTTCTAACTCAATAACTCATCAACAATGCCAAAAGACGAACCAGAAATACATGGCGATGCGCTATCCATTTGTACAACAATTATAAGATAAGTCTGGGCCACGTCGGCGCTATGAAAATATTCATTAAGGCAGTTATTTCTAATTGTAATGTCTAATAAAATGTCTAAGAATCTTAATACATTTTTATAACTTACTGCACCCAGAAATCCCTCCTTGATATTGAAATATTGACTTCACTTTATACCCAAGTCATCTCGAAGTATATTCGACTCCCTGACGGTTAGCCTGTCTGCGTTTCCCATATTCTAATAGCATCAAATCTTTAATTTGCTGACCCTGTAACTTTAGTTCGATTTTAATGAAAGTGAACCATAAAATATATTTAATCATTAATTGCTCAGCAAGAAAAACCTACACTTTATGGCTTCAGCTTCAACGATGAATGTCAGCAGGCATCGTAATAAATCGAAAGTAATAATGCGTCTGTCTGATCTGATAAACCAACTCTGCTCTTCGAAATGTCTCAAATAATATCTGTAGTTTGCATACCGTGAAGCGTATTAAATTTATCACCCGACTCTCAAAATCGTATAATTTGACTACAACATTTCTTGTGTAGAAATAAGCATTCAGGGCCTGCAATACATAACATTTAATTTTTTTATATTATTTCTTGTATTATCAACCTAATTTTTTCAATGTTTTGTAATTATTAGAAATTAATATCAATATACCATTTGACAGTCTTCTGATACAAATTCGAGAAATCGAATTTTTTGTTTTTTATACATTTGTTTAAAATGTGCATGTAATTAATCGTCTCTTTTAAATATTGCCGAATAAAATAAGAATGTCTCACAAATAATGAGCTCAAGTTCTTAGCTGAACCTCTTCTGGCCATGGTGGAATTGAAAAGGGCACGGCACAATGATCTGTACATTGTAATTATTTTTGCTAATCAATCAAGCAGTCTGTGAGTCTGAGTGTACTTTCTAAAGTCGAAATGTTCATGTGCAACTTGTGCAAGTGTTTGTTTGACTTGGTTACGATATCTACGGTTACATGACAAACAGTGTAGAAACTGTAACACGATAGTTATAGTAATTATTTAAAACAGGTTTTATAAAGTAGGTGTTTACTTTGTTATGTAAATATCTATTTTTATTCAAGAATGACGCCATTAAAAGGAAAATTAAAAACTTTTCCAGAACTGAATATTTTTTTATTATACAAATTTAAATAGTCACTACATGGGGCCTTTTGATTTTTAACCTCATAAACACCTCAATGAGAATTAATTCAATTTTTATGAATAATGCATACCTAATTAATAATTAATATTTCAAGCTGTTGTATTGCATTTTGCATGGTATGTATATATATTTTTGTTGGTTGTACAAGCTATATAGTAAACTCTTAGTACATGATTAAAATGGTACAATTCTCACTAGTCGACATGATTTTTTAAAGGAGATAGATATAAATATATAATAATACAAAGCATTTTTCTCTGCGAAGTAGACTTTTTCCATTTTTGCTGTTTTGTTGCAAATATTGCTATTCTGCTTCGCCTTGTTGCAAAGCAGAAAATTTTGACGACTCCGCCTACTGCCTAAAATGTATCTATTATGAATCTGTCGGAGACGAAGGATTCTGCTGCTACATATTTTGTATTAGTGGCTGGATGAGAAAAGCGGACAGTTTGATAAGGAATGAGTGACGTTCGCAGACAAAATAACAATTACCTAGTCAGTCAATCAGCCGCCCTACTTCCTTTATTCTATTTGTCATTCTGATTGTGATTGCTCTTCTCCGCCTTTTTATTTCGTCTCTCGTCGCTTTCTTATTCGTATTCGAAGGAGCGAGTGACCCAGCCACGATAGAACTGCAGAGTCACATACAATAATCAAGGCATTCGTGTTCGCGTCTCATCCCAACTGTACGTTAATGTAAATGGGATGTCATCAAAGTCAACACAGTCGTAATCTTTTGGTTAACTTATGCCGAAACCATCCCATCAAAACAAATACATGCACCTAATTTTTAATTCAAGTGCTAAGGATCAACAGAATTCAGTTTTTGCTCGACTTCAACTTTCAACACGCTCAACAACACAAACGCTGGCTGTTTTGTTTTGTAGGACAGGCCGCTACAACTAACTGTATCTATTGAGAGTACTGTATTATTGTTAATAGCCTCGCACTCCTTTAGTCGTATTATAAAGTGCATGTAGAAAAGTCTGCCTTTACAAGCACTGCGGTTCACCCACGCGGTGCCCGTCTAAGGTCTCCACCTCGTAAATCTATGTCGCAATGCCAAATTGTTCAGATAATATAAATCCGTTTACATTTGCAATTGCAATGTTTTTTATGCAAGTAGGGTTGGGTTGTGTTGGAACAGAGAAAATTCACATCATCTCCTCAATCTGTATTCTTCCCAGTCGTCTCCGTTGATGTAAATGTGATGCTAATTCTCCTTTAGTGCACGTCGTTGCTTTTCCCGTATACTAATTTTCCTCGATATATCTCTGAACAACACTGATGTGATTATTTGACAAGAAAATTCCCAGAAACATACAAGACAACATCTTCGCTGAAGCAATCCTGCATTAGTTGATGAAACAGAACAAAAACATTTTTGCGCAAGATAGACACAAAACATAAAATAACAAATTTACTGCTTCTTAAAATTTCGCACATCTTTTCAGACGATCTGAATGTCATAAAATGCTTTAAAAACATTGCAGTTAAGATGTAGATGCTGTAGATTTATTATGCATTACAATCATCATCACCAACTTGAATCACTCGTTGTATTCATATTTCATTACTCATTTTAAATACAATGGAAGAAATTTTGTAATAATTTTATGATCAACAAGGAATACTGTAATATAATAAGACATTTTACTATAGCGAGTAAATATAGTGTTAAATAATAATAATAATAATAATAATGAAATATTATGTCTTGTCCACTGATATGAATTTGAGACTATTTCAATTTCTTTGAAGATTTTAGGCTGAAAAAGCTGAAATTGCCGAAGACATAGGTTGGAGAAGTAGCTTTGTCATCATGCAATAACAGAATCTATTTATTATAGTTATTTTAAATAACCATTTGTATCCTAATAAATGAACGTAATCGTAATGAACGTATATTTAATTAATAATTGTTAAATAATCAACCTTTACAACTAAACAAGTATATTCTTCTATAAAAATACCGAGTCGTTTATAGCTATCATACGTGTATTTGTATTTATGACAATGATTGTTTTGCTTTAATAAAACAGTTTTTCCAATATCATTCAAACAGTTCATGGCAACATTTATTAACAAATTGGGACTGAAAATGGTTGAAATTAAAATTATGAAGAGCACAGTCCTGGTACTTTCAATTGATTTTTATTTTTCTACACAAAAGAGTCTGCATTTTCTTTTTAGGATGTAATGGGGAACCTGTCGGAGTTTATCATATCTATACGATTTTAAATGGCAGGCTTTTATATTTCGTACAACATACTCAGGAAATTAAATATCTACGGGTTATAAAAATCCGAAAAAGGTGCGACAGCCTTCACCCCCAGGCCATCAAAAAGCTCCCTAAAGCTTTCGAATTTCAGGGTTATCACTTATCAGAGAAGCTTAGAAATGTAGGAACCAGGTTTACATTTTCATTGCAAATTTCTTTGTGAAAGATTCAATTCTGTCTAACAACACAGAGAATATCATTTATAATACCCTGCTGCACCATTTATCTGCAAAGTTACACTGTACGTGTCCTTGTACCACTTCTACTAACAAATAAAAATTGCAGGGTACATTAATCGAATAACATGTCACGCTATTTTAAAAATTGAACTGAAATATTGAGTTCCGAGTGTTTCTTCAGTATTCTTTTGCTTGGTACTAAAATAATATGAGATTTGAGTGCCAAAATAGTAAACCTTGCAATAATTGTTTTAAAGGGCAACGTAATCTTGATTTGAGTTCGAGATGTAGGAAAGAAGACCTTGAACGATTAATAACTAGTTATTTAATTGTATAGCAACAAAGTGACATTGTGCGGGATGCGAAGACTCTTATATTTAGTAGCGAGCAAAATAAGTATTCTAAGAACAGTTTACCCCTGTCAAATTAGTTTTAGCCAATTAAGCACAAAAACTCTTAGATCTTTGTGCTGCTTCGCTTGCAACATTTTACACATACAATACATTTTAGCTTAACAAGCGTCCCAGCAAACGCAGTATGATATTATATTTGCCTGTAGGTAAATAGTAGTTAGTGTATAATATAAGACATTTTAGTTACAACATCATGTCATGGACAGTCTTGAAAATTCTTTCAATTTTCTTGGTTATGCGTTCATCATTTAGCAGGATTTTACGGCTTCACTGAGGGAAATTGACTTCTTCTCTGGAGTATAGAACAAAAATCGCTTTCAGTGCACTGCTATAAGGAGACGCTGTGTTTGAGAGCTGTAAAATGTAATATCAAAACAAAAGCAAGGCTCAGATTGTGCGACTACAACTACAAAGTCCAAGGTGAACAAAGGAGTTTTTGAAGTCGGCAAGAATAAATCTGCAAATACGTTTTCTACCTTTGCCTATCTATTTAGAATATTTGTTATACTGTACGTGGTACATACATCAACAGGGCATAAACCCAATATAGAAATATTGTATGCAAAACGAAAGTTTTCTGTATGTGAACTGAATCCAGAATTCGTTATAAATTAAACAACGCTTCCATGCAGCAAAGGTTGAGCAAATATGCAAAATAAGCTTTAAAAAATAAAAGGAAACTTTCAGATGAACTGCCTACCATACGCAGATAAAATAGACGATGCTGATGTCATAAGAATGCAAGCAATCTTCTCCCTGACATATTATATGAAATCTCCATCTCATATCTGAATAGAACTCTGCGTTTATATTATATCTTCACTTTGTGTCAAAATAATGTAGGTACGGGTATCAAATTTCACATAGCTTCACATTCATATAGACGTATTATGCAAAATTATGTTAAATAACAAGGCAAGCTGCACACAATTGTAACCACAAATTCCTAAGGAGAATCTCTCAGCAAAATATTTCAAAATAAAAACCATAATAAATATTAATACAATAATAAATGTTTTGGTAAAACTTTCCTTGTAAATTCATATTTACATGAATAAATAAATAAAAATGCACAACTTTATGCAAACAGCGGATATGTATTCGTAATTCAATAGTCAAAGGTTTTACCTTGGTTATCAACACCTTCTAAGTATCTTCACATGGTTTAGATGTAAGGATTACACGAGTAAGACCTAGTAGATCACCATGCACAATGCACAAGTAAAGATTATGCGTTTCATAACACATATAAAATAACTTAGGATGAAGTCTCTCTCTAACAATTTCTAGGAAGGAAGGTTAAGCTTGTGGTGGGCAACAGATCAAGTCTAGATTGCTATTATTCTACTACAACGTTTGTTAAACTTGGAGTTTTTGAGTTAGGTATGACTGACTGTTAATTAACTGTAGCTAGCAAACATTTGAAAAAGTTTGACTGCAATATTTACAAGGAAAAAGGCGTGCTGCATAACATATTACTAGGGATACAGCAAATACTACTGGTTTTATAACTGTTTGGCTTTGATTCGAGTCTTATAATAATATATTTGCTTGAAGGTGTATAATGAGTGAGGAGTACTGTTGTATTAGAAGTATTAAACGGGGTAGTAATGAGTTAAATCTAGTCTAGTACTCCCTAGAGCTTCAAAAAAGGCAGTCTTCTTGTACACATTTCATCTTTCTTAGCAGAGATTCATCTCAAATCATGTCTGCTTCTGTGTTAGTCAGAAATTACAAATTCATCTTGATCTAGTCGAACCGTACCACTCAGAAAACTTTATCTATGTAATCAATTTTCTCCCACATTCTCACAATCGCTGTGTTGATTGCATTAACGAGAAACTTTGATTATTTATGAACGAAAAGAAGATTTTAGGGTAATGTTAATTTATTCAAGGCTCAATATGGAAAAAATTCGACAAGTATATGATTTAGATTGGTGAGAGTTCACCGAGTGTGCAGGGAAAACATTTGGTTCGTTCAACCCGTCGCAATGTTTTCATGAAATGTTACCGGAAGGGGTATTATGACGAGCTGCGTACACTTGCCATTTCTAATTCCAACTGTTTGTAAAAGGTAAAGTCAACAATGAAGTAGTATTTTCATTTTAAACCATTAGGCCATTCTAGGTGTTTCCACATAATATAAGAATTACACAGAGTCTATAGAGTAGTTGAGTTTAAACAGTTTGAAAAGGTGAGGAGATGAGTGATGGTGTGTAGGCGGTTCAAAAAGAAAATATCTCAAAGGATTCTGTACTTTTGTTTTCATTATTGATTTAGAAATATGGAAAGGAGGAAAGAAATGATATTTATAGACTAACATATTTGTAAAGAGTACTAACCTTTCATTTAACTTACTCGCTGTTATTTACAATTGGAGTATGGTGTCTGTTTCTATTCATAATTTTACAGTACTAAATTGTTTGAACTACTAATAGGTATATCCGAGATGAGAGGAAGCATTTATTGTAAATATCCATCCGTCAAAGCATTTCTCAGGCAATGAACTTGCTCAGTTTTAAAAATACATCTATGAATGTATGTCGACAGGGTGGAGTACTCATTTCATTATTTAATTTCGTCTGTGCTTACTTTGCATACAGATTGTGTCCATAAATATAAACTAACAATTTCTATTAGTTGTTTCGTAAAGTAGCGTTATTATTATAGCATCAACTGTGCGCATATAATTACCAGCACAAAGCTCAATTTAAAAATTGCAATTGTAAAATGGAGTGATCATAAATTTTTATATCATGCCTGTGACTATACCACACCAAAAGCTGTGAAATAAATCAAGCATTTCTACACACACATAAATAAGATAATACACTAACATTTATGTCTTTTTTAGTTAAATACAAACGCATGGCTGTGTACGAAATACGGTAAATATATTTTATAACCGAAGGGGTAAATTGGTTACAATTGGAGCTTTTAACATCATTACAATTTAACTCTCAATTTATGGAAACAATAAAATTTTCATTGCTTAGAATTCTGCATTTCATAATCCCACGTACTTTATTGCTTATAATGAAATGTTCTGATAAATAATTAGATACTAAATGTCAATAGAAAACAGACGCCATACACTGAGTTAATAAAATTTTGCATCTGTACTTTTAGCCTATAGAGTATGAGATATGATACGAACCCACCTAGTAATTCATAGTTTTGTAGTTGGAAACTAAAGCGAGGAGAGAATAAGAGACGTGTATTTAAGTAACCCAATCGAATGTGGCACAGGTCGACTGGAAAATGTATTTAAGCTTTGCTGTTTGTCGCCGTGAATTCTGAATGGATCTAATCCAATGACAGAGCATCCACATGTTTTGCTATCTTTAATTGCCTTTTGTCTTCTATCTCCTTTTTCCCATTTGCTCCAATGTTTCTGTGAAAGTTATGTTCAGTGCAAATGTCCTTTGTGTATATTAGTATTCACTACTTTCCTTCTCAGTTCTGCTACGATACACAACTACTACAGGATTCCGCTATCAACAACGTAAATGTAAATGGATGGATACGGGTGTGAAGCGTTCGAGTGTTGGCTTATCCTTGCATGCATTCTAATTCTCCTCTGTGTGTGATGAACTCATTAGCTGAGAACCAACAAATACGAAGCGGAATCCAGAACACCTCCAATATTCCTCCCATTAAGGAGTACCTCTATTCCAATGGAGCACATCTATCTATTACCATTGTACACAGAACTAGAAGATAACATCAAGTGTGGAACATGCATCTTGCAGATTAAATATAATGAAGTGAACGCCAAGAGACATACTCTCGGATGCACTCTAATGTCGCTTAGGGTGTTCCTGGCTAAGTAAAAGCACTTACTATCTCTATTATAGGTACACGTCTACAGAGCGCCGTACTCTTTGCTCAATTCCCCATTTCACGGCTTTTGCCGCGTGTTCTACTTTTATGCGGATTAGATTCCGCTCTACTCCTGTTGTGTCTGAGTGGGGTCGACGGATGTTAATTTTCACTATAAAAATAAAGATTCTCACAGCCATCGCTTTTATCATTACATGAATTGCAGGCTTATATACCTCTTTCTCTCCATGTGTGTGTATTTCCAGGCTTTTCTCCAGTATAAAATCTTCTCCATTTACATCATGCTGCAGTTCCATATACAGATGTGGATGAAATCTTAATAAATGTAATTACGACAGTATATACCTATGCACAATAAGCTACTACTTCAGTAAATAAGGTACGTACATAGGAAGGTGAATGCATTACTGGATTACTTACTTACTTCTATAGGTATATAGAAATTTACTTATGGCTGAGAAGGTGCTGTAGAAAAGTATACGACTGAACATCTAAACAGATTTCTAGCTTATTATGTAGCTACACTTTTAGTGTTTTAGCCATTCATTTGGTTTGGGTTGTATTTAAGAGAGATTCAGAGAGAGAAAGAAAAGTCGCAGTTGTAGCCGACTGTGTGGGGAATAGATGTGGAAAGAGGAGCGGAGGTTATCTGCATAGTTCGGTTGATTGTGATTGTGACTGACTGTGCGATGCCGTGTTGTAGAGGCGAGTGTGTCCGTTTGCTGTGCTCCATATCTGCAGAATGGCTTTTTGTGAGATAAAAAAATACTACAATAGAGCGGATTGCCTTTGCCATCATCATTAGTCACATTCATAGCATGGCATAGGACGGCCAGAGCCGTTGGCTGAGATCAAAAGCTTACGAGCATAAATGGAAACGAAAAATGTATACTCGTTCTGGTATTTTCTGTGAGAGAGAGAGACGCCTCTACGTGATACTTGAATGTAGTAAAAGCTTTTGGTCGAGTATGTCAAAGGTTAAGTGCTATCCGATTAAATAACGCCTTGTGTGTTCATACTTAATTTTACTCTATGCCTCACTACCCTTTAAGATACCTACTAATACATAAATATCTGTCATGCAATTCATAAAGTGCATACATATACGTTCAGTTGTGTGTGAATATTAGAAGGCTTGCTGGTAGTTATTTTTCTATGAGTAAGGTTTAGTTTGTTTTAACTAGCTATGTGCATGTGGTTTTATATTATTGAGTTATGATGGGTTTTAATTAAAATACAGCCGTGCACAAATACAATGTACGTATAGTTTGTTGTGCAATGGTGGCAGCATTTCTTAGGACTAAGTCTAACGGTCTAAAAAGTCTTAGAAGGAGTTCTTATTAGGCTTTGACAAATAATATGTTGTATTGTTTTGAGAAATAGTCAACTCACATCATAAGAATCATTAGGAGGATCTTATTGTGAGATGAGAAATATGAAGGAGAGTTTTTTGCAGTTGGGTGCAATTTATTGTGCAGTATTATTATTGTTGGCGGTAACATAAAGCTTCGGTTATTGTTAAGGATGTGGTGGGTGTTGCAAATGAACGTTTCGAATGTATAAAGTCATTAGCACGAAAGAAAACGTATTGAATTTACTTGACTTCTTTCTGTTTGCTCTAGTTTTGTTAATGGTAGAAAGATCAAGTATTTTCTTCGCGAAAATAAATGATTTCGTGTCAAGCTACATTTTATGCGTGAGCACGAGTGGAAAGAAATTTCTTTAAAAAGACATACATTAGTGCAAAAGTAAGAAAGAACTATTGCTCTAGATATTTCTTACGTTATTTGTGTAGGACTGATCTCAAGCCGTATTACTCTACCACGCAATTAACAAATTAATAATACAAAGCTGAAAAACGTATGGTAGAAACTTTCTTCGGTTTTCTTCCCCGTAGGGAATACCAAAATTGTATTGCAAACACAAGAATGAAAAAAAAGCTTTTTGCTGAAACATTTTTGCATGAAGTTTCGTTAAGTTTCTTCTGCGAATTTGGCCATCGTGGTTTCTGTTTAGCACTACTTATTACAGAGAACATTCTTAAGTCCGCATTACATTTATTGGTGGTTGTTAATTCCTCATTTGGCTTTCCTGGAGTCAGCATTAATTATTTACTTCCACTTTAGCCAGCTTTTCTAAGCTCTAATCGCTTACTGGATTCAGAGCCAGAAGTCGTTCGCAGACCCACCTAAAGGGATGAACAGACGCTCCGTGTAACTTTGTTCGCTCTATCGAACTCTATACGAAAACCGGAAAACCTATAGCACACTATTATTCTTAGCGTTAGTGATGTTGATGTGGCTTCTTGAGATGAAGATGATGGTGAGACAGAATAGTTAATCCTTTCCAAGTCATTATTTTGGAATGTCTCAATTTAATAAGTCCATGTGCAAGTCACGGAAGGCTCAACTACTTAATTCTCATTGTCTGTCAACGACAGAGGTCACTTCTCAGAGTTTGATTCATTTATCCAAAAACAATATTTTCTTACTCGTAATCTCTTAAGCCATCAATTTATTTTCTTCATCTTTGACTGTCACTTCTATACCTTTAACTCATCCTCTCCCTGTGGTTGCAAGGTTTATTTGTCATTTCTTTACTTTTCTTCCCTCAAATCAATACAAATTCAGTAAGTGGATAATGTTTTCTTGCTAGTATAACTTTAAGGTACAATTTGAAGCCTGCAGATCCTGTCGAAGAAGTTGCAAAATTTAAGAAGCTTATGTCAACAATAAAGTAAAATGAAAATCTTTTCCTGTAAAGCAAACTGATGGTCAATATGATTTATTTTATTTTCCTGGTATTTGCTCAGGATTATTTTCATTTCAATTTAAAGCAACGAGAAAATAAGCTGTGCTTTCAGCAGTTTAGTAGGTGCTGAAAAAAATGAAAAAGTACAATGAACGATCGCAAATAGTCTATGACAACAAACGATGGTCATAAGGTATTCCGGTAGGTACAGTATTGTATAAGGTAACCAGGTAGGTAATATAAGGTATAGTACTAATTTTAAATATTTTGTTAAACCTACTTAGGTTTAACAAAATATTTAAAATTTTGTTTTTTTCATTCTGAATATTTCACTTTCATCCTTCTTTGCCATATATTTCTTTGAACGGTCGTCTGTGTAAAACGCATAAATTATTGGTTAATTTTTTATTTGTAATTTTTCTCTTTCACAGCCTTTGTGCGTCATTACGAGACTAGCATGAAAAAATAGAAGAAATCGAGTCAAGGATGTAGGGATTACATTTATTAATATGTTTCAACAATAAAATCAGCTCTCTATGTATTATCTCGTTACATTACACGTTATAGTGCAGCTAATATTATATTTCATTTTAGTGTACAATGTAATACAGATACAAGAAGGTAAATTGCTTCTGTATGGTGGGGATAATAAGCTGGTTGGTTATAGACCATGTTGTGTTTTGTTTGGGTAAAGAGGGAGAGAATAGTGGAAAATTATGGTGTTCCTCCATGTCAAATTGACTTAGAGATTACTGGTGAAAGCCAGTCGGACTAATGAGAAGAGAGGAGTTCTTTGTTGAAAGTGCAGCTAAATTCAATAAAACGATTCAACAATTCTTGGATCAATGAATGTTTGTCTTTCTCTGTCTGAAATAAAGCAAGGTTTGTCTTTGTTGGAGAAAGACGCAGTAGAAGAAGAAGAAGGATGATTGCCTTTTTATAACCGAAACTGAGAAATCGACTTCTGCCAAACGAACGAGACTGGCGACTCTCTCGTCTCCCAGCTCGTCGTAATCATTACTGCTCCCCAAGTACCTAGATGCTTACCCGTAACGAACAATTGACCACACAAAACGGAACTGTTGCTAAACACACACCAACAGAAAGGAGGATTGACAGTGTGTGTCATTTTTGGCTAACATTTTCGACCTAGGAGATCCTACTGGTGCTGTATAACTTCCTTCTGTCCTACTTCCTCTCTTATCAACAATTGCAACCGAACAGCTACGATAGCATTAAAAGTTTACCAGTTTCCGACTCGCAAAGGAAGTTCAGTCTCACCAAACTTTTCCCTACGTGCTCCATTGGAAAATTGACAGACAACTTCAGCAGCAGCAAAATAGTAGACATGCGTATTATTAAACAACGTCAGTTGTTTGTATAATTTCGGTCTGTCCGTCTGTCTGTCTGTCCGTAAGCACGATAACTAAAGAACGGTTTGAGTTATTGACTTCAAATTTGCT
>JABASD010003125.1:0-21795 GCA_019776165.1 Pogonognathellus flavescens
CCATTTTTAATGACCTTCGAAAAAACTGAAACCCAACCCAACCCAAATCGGATTGGGTTGGCCCAATTTCTGGGTTTTGGGTTGGGGGCCGGCCTCTACTCTAGTACTACATAGGTAGTTTTTGTCGTGTGCATTAAGTAAAGCAGTTCCATAAGAACGTAAGTGACTTTCGGAAAGAATAAATTAGAATAAATAAAGGAGTTAGAATTAGTGATAAAATGCTGAATGACGGATGACACGGAATTTAATTCTCGTCTAATTGATGCTCAGAAGCTAATCAGCTCTGTCAAATGACATGATGGAAGGAAGGATGGTAGAAATTATTCGGGTTTGGTTGATATGACCAAAATGCGCACTACGAGTATTTAAGAATGAAGTTAAAGTAGGGAAAGATAGGCTGGGACGAAGCGGACTTTCTCCTTTCCCCTTATATGTAACTTTGGAAAGAGTGACAGGACTCATTTTTCACTGGGGCACGCCGGCGGGGTTGCTGGGGTTTCGGTGTAATGGAGTTGAAGAGAGACGCAAGAAACTCCCGAGAAGATCTGCGATAGGAGCAATGAATCACATTGTCACAGCAAATGCATACGACATCCCAAAGGTCCCCGGTGACCACCTCTGCAAAAACTTTATACTCACCGTCACTTTACTCGTCTTGTGGCTCAACGTCTCTCTACTCATAATATTCAAACTCTTATACTAAAATACCATCAACATGGAGTATGAGTGTGTGTCTCTACATAAAAAGACAACTCTGGGTCTAGTAGTAGTGCTCGTGTTGTTATTCTCTCTGCCTTTACTTATGCCTCTGTCATCCTTCCTTCGAATTGCTATCATCCACCGACGCCCGCCCAACCAACTTAACTCTCCTGAACTGAATTCTTTTTAAGCACATATGTATGAGAACTATAAAATGCATGTCTTGCTCCCTGTTCGCATCCAAAGCTCATCTCCGTACAAATACTCTGAAAGCCCGGAATGAAAATGAAAACAACTTCCCTCCTATTTCATTTATATTCACAGAAACCTCAACTTGATGCCTTTTAAGCTCCGCAAATACAAAATGCAAGAACTGAGCTAGCTGGGGAATCTAAAAAATATCAACTGGGCCGACATGTCATGTTTTCGTCTGGTCACAAATACAAAAACCAACTGCTACTATTTACATTTACAAAATAAAGGTAGCACTCTTAACTTACTACTGTCGTTTAAAAAAAGCTATACCTACTTACCCATCCAGTTCTAAAAACTACCAACGCAAACAAGCTAAAAATTCATAGTTTTGTAAATTAGAAAGCTTATAGTGACATTGTGTATTTTTAATGATACAAATTCGAGAACTGCGAAATCCGCCTTCTTAATATGTACACAATGTACACATTACACATTATGTAAGTACAGATAGCATACACCTTAAAAGTGAGGGAAAACTGGAAGAGAACTAGAACAAACCGAGGCGTGTTTGTAGTATCAACAGCTCTTGCTTGTATTACATTGAAGTAAACAAACAGTTAACTGTAAGACGGTAAGTAAATAGTATGGCAGTCCAAAGGGAATGCGGACACTCACAGAGAAAGTCAAAACATGAAAGTTAGATGATTGCCTAGAGTTGCTTTTGATAGTCTGAAAAGGGAATGTCTTCAAATCATCATCATGTTCTCTCATGTCACTGAATAAAAAAGTAGATGAAAAGCGCGACTGTTTTTCTGTTGTCCCATGTCGACATGTACTAATAATGACAAAAGCAAAAAGCAACCCTTTCTCATTCGTTTACAACACAACAGTCCATGGTGTGATTCGATGGCAAAGAAAATAAAGCTATGACACGTAACCTTGCACAGTTTATTTTACTTTTTCGATATTGCAGCAAAGAAAGAGAGAAAATTACATTAGCCAGTGGTAAAACCTCATATTTACTATTATTGTCCCAATGTATAAGACTTTTGCAGGAAGACCGTTGTAGTAAACTATACTCAGAGTACTACAGTGTCTTGGCTTAGCTTACCACAAGCTACATTTCATTTGTCATCAAGAGCATGTGAAAAGATTTATTGGGTCACCACAGGGATGCGTTCGCATGAACAACTCCTTTCTCTCATTTTTATCAGGAGCGACCCCAAAGAATATCCTCTCACCAAATATATCATCACACCCTCCCCATTCTCACTACAACAAACATATATTCAGACACATACTTAATACTTGCAATGCCACACATGTATATGCTCTCTTGTATCATTCACAACAAAACACAAAATAACAAGAAAGTCCGCGTGAAAGCAACGAACGTGTTATTTTCGCCTCCACGGCTTATTCCTACTCTAACTCTTATAACATGATAATATATAAATTTCATCACTTAATTCGTATTCTCACTTGCCTTTTACTTTTACTCTACACATACAGTTACGCGTTTAGCAGTACAAAACAGCAAAATAAGTACTGCTATAGTTCCACCTCAAACGGATCATTGCGGCATTTACTCAGCAGTAAATGTTTGTAATATCCATGGGTTTTATTTATGTTTACGGAGGCCACACTTGAGTTGATTCTAATGCGATCTCTCAGTTATTCTGCATATATACAGTCCAAAGGCAGCAACCGTATGTAATGTGTACATGTACATTCCCAGTATCTACATACCAACGCAATATTTAAGCCTCTATGGCTAAATTTTATAGTTTATGATGATCCATCTGAATGTACATCTTCATATTTTATTCCAAACACTTTTCTCTCACTACCTATTTAACATTTACTTACTATTTCTTCTTCAACTACTACAACTGTTTGTGTCTCTGCATGTAATATCTACTCTTATACATGTGTCTTGTCTTATACATCATACACGAAGCAGATAATATAAATCATTTTAAATTTTTAGGTAGGTAATAGATATGCCAATTTACACGGGCAAATTTTTTTAAGAAACTCAAACGAAAATGTTATGAATAGTAAATTGACAAAGCGTTTCTATTTGTATTCATGTGTTTGCACCTCTCCAACTCAACCTGCCACCTCATCACCGTCTAAGAGGATTTTAAAGAGATGCATAAGGTACTGCATGTGGTGTAAGTATGATATGATGTAAACAAGACTGCAAGGCGAATTCAAAAGTGATTCCATAATAGTTTGTCATTGAAAGTAGTTTATATTCTATTTTGACTATTTCTTCTATTATGTAATAATGGATAGGACATGAAGCAAGAAGACGATTCTATTCAAGTTACTCCTAGAGTGGAAAACATGTTGACTCAACTTGACTTGACATGACACGACACAAGAGACTTCAAAAGCCCATCCACCAACCAATGTCACTCACTCAACTATGAAATTCGATTTCGATGCAATGAAATACAGAATAGGTAGTTGGTACTTACGCCTGTGTGTGTATCTCACTTGCATATGTATAAGTCCTACACAAAGAAAGGCAGATTATATCCCTTCTACATTTATTTGCACACTTCCCAAGGAGAAGAAGAGAGAAGTATCTTATAGCTGACACTAATATTCTTAGAGTTGTGTGTAGAATGTGTGCTCCTCTTTGTGTATTTCTCTTACACTACACACTATACCTACACACATTTTACCAATCCTTGTGCAAACACATTTGTATTCAAGTTTTCAACTCAACCACGTTGTAAGTAAAATAATATTTGTTCATGCGCCAGGTTCACTTATATCAATTCACTGATGTGAATTAAATTGAATATTCCGTGTAGGTATGAGAGAGAGAGAGAGAGGACACACGACCATCGTCGTTGTCGGTTGATAAAAGTAAAAGACGTCATCTTTGCCTGTCAAACGACTTGGACCTGTCTCTTAAACTCCTGTCCACGCTGTCGCCGTCCCATGAAATTTTACATTAGAGCAATTCCAAATACACACGTTATGCGCGACAACTCAACTTTGACAAGGGACGACAAGCGTAGGAAATGCTTGGCAAATACAGTCAGATGAGCTAGGTGGTACTAATATGTTCGCTCAATCGAGAGAATGAGATTTTCAAAGAAAGACTTCTTCTTCTACTTACTTTACTACTTATACAATACATGTACCTATACCTACCATAAAATATACTACTGTGCTATTTCTATATCCAGTAAGACTAATCCATCTGTCGGGTCTCTCGTGTCTTTTCTTTGCAAGTGTTTCAGGTCCTTGAGATGGAAACCTGATTTGATTGAGGCAAGATTATTATAATATTACAAGTATGACTTCAGATACAGAACTGTATACGATACACAGCGTAAGTAAATGAAATGCAACGGAGAAGAAGTTGATAAGAAATACATAGCGAGAGAGAGAGTTGGATCATTTACCACCTGAGAAGAAACGGCGCCACGACAGACGGGGGGTCCGCACTCGCCACCAACCTCGACACAATCGTCCACAATGAAAGGTGTTTATATGTTTAATTATCTTCTCTTCGATCCTTCGTACACATATTTTATTTACGGGAAGCCTGGCCTTAGTAAAGAAACCTGGTATGCGTTAGGTCCAAGCACGTTTGTATTCGGTAAACTAACAATAAGCCAAAGCTAACTCTTTCTCCTCTGTCTTTCTAAGCCAAAGTCATGGGCATCATGGTAAAGTAGTCATATAATACAATGGTGGTGGCATATAGAAATAAGCTTAGAGATAATAATAATAATATGCTCATCGTAATCGTAAGCCACAAGAAGAAAACAACACAAAAGCAGCCATGAAGTTATTGCGTAACATCTCCCAACAAACTTTACCTGACTTACTTGTAGCCTGAAGGAGGATCCAAATTCACTATTTAAGATTCAGGATATCTATCAGCAGGCAAGTTGCTTGCTTATTGCAAGGAGCAATGGAGAGACAGAGAGAGAAAGACTGGAAATATTAAACTTGCTCGCATAGTTGAGCTATGTGGAATACAAGAAGAGAGTTGAGCATTGAGCTGGTTGTGTGCAACTAGAAAAAGTGCCTGACCTGCAGAAACCCTGCGGAAAATCAGCAGGCGGTCGCAAACCTGATGCTTTATGGGAGATCTAATGGGACCCTATTGTGTTGTCACAAACCTTGAATGTTGAATGCTTATCCACTAGTAAAATATTTTATGCTTGCTTTGCTATTCCAATCCAATCCAACGCAGTGTTGTCTGCAATTGAACGAAAGAGCCTTCTTCTTCTTCTATAACATCAAGTGCAATGTCTTGTGTCTGACTGTACATTACACACTACTACTGCATGCTATTTCTATATATGTGTAACTCATTCCCTCTCTCTCTCTCTCTCTCTCCAGTATTTCTTATCTGGTATACCATCCACATTCTATTGTAAATACACATCCCATTACAATAGAATATTCACTGCAGCACAAAACATAACATCAAGTATAGTCAACACGCTCAGAGGCTCATTCAGCCAGTCAAGTCATACAAGTCTCAAGCCAAACATATACATAACAACTGCAGACTCGTTAAGCAAGTGCCTTGAGATGTTTTAGATGCTTTACTGTATTGTAGATGTGGGACTCCGCAAAATACAACGAGACAAAAACGTACGATTTCGATACCAAAGAGTAGCGTGTGTCTTTGTCCCTGCTATAAAAGTACATGGAGATATAGAAATACTTACACACGATAGAATGCACTTTCGCTTTCATCGTTTCCTTTTTGTCTGCCTTGAAAGTAGATAATGTAAGCAATAGCAATCGAGAAAAGCAATACGATCCAATTCACAATGTAAATAAATAGATACATTTCGTACACGTACGAACGACTACCAATGACTTCTTCCTTTACAGTACCACCTTGTATATAAATAAGTACAGCTCTGAAAGCTAACTAGTACTAGTAGCAGTATCTCTGTGTGCATTTTGTACTGCAGGGAATATAATGTGTAATAGATGGATACTACACGTATGTATATAGACACTAGGAATTTTGCGGTAGTGGAATATGTACATCGGCGGGATCCGTTCACTCAGATGAGATGGAAATCGATCCAAATAATGGGTAAACAATTCCGAGAGAGAGAGAGAGGTAATCGCGCTTTCGGCTTTCTACTATTTACTACTTTACGTATCTCTGTATTGTGTTGTGTTGTATTGCATGACATTATTTGTATGTTTCCCATCCACAATCGCTCACTCAGAGCTACTGTGCACAATACTTGGTTTGTTTTAGTTAGGTTTGATGTTACTACCTCGTCTTGGTGTAGGTTGCTCTACTCTTGCAGAAAGACATTATACATATTAGGAGGAAAGCTGGAAAGAAGGCAAGTCAAAATTGGAGATGGAATGAATCGAGTGTGTATAGGAAGTAGTAATAGGAGACATAGGCAAACAATCCTAATGACATTATCCCATTGTATTCCTGTGTATGGTAGTGGTATTGTGTGTGTGTGTGGTGTGGTCTTTCTGCTATTCGGTAGCAGGTTTGTTTCCATGTTTGGATTGTTGGAACTCTGAACTGAACGAGTTTCGTTTGGAAGGATAATAGCATTAGTATAGGTTTTCGGGGAGTAATAAAATTGCACAAGAGTGAATTGGAGCCAGTCGGATTTGAATAGAGAGAGAGAGAGAGAGGAGACTGCTAGTAGAGCTAGGTATTCTAGTAGTCTGTACACAGAGTACAGGATACACAATTTTTGAAAAGGGTTTTCCGTCCCTTTTGAATATTTCATTCTCAGCCATGGATTATCGCACGCCAAGGTGACATTCACTATTCACTTTGTCGGCCCTCTACTCAATTCCATCTCTTCATCTTCTCCATCCATCTATCTATCCATACATCGTCAGAGGACGAAGCACATATATTATTACTAAACATTACATTACATCACACTCAGAGTGCTATCCGTAATATGTATAGTGCATGTATGTATAAATGTGCTTGTCGTGGTACAGAGTTCACCAGAAGATTCATACTTTGCTGGCAATTTCAGAGTCCCTGCGAGTAGCCTAAGCTATACTAAAGAGTGTACTCTAATTCTAGCCCTATTACCTTTTTACATTATTTAACGTTATTTAACTTTACAACCGCACAACAACCGACATCACAAACCCCTCTCAGTCACTTCTCAAAAACTGGTCTGAAATAGAAAACTCACATCACAGAGTTCGTAAATTATGAGTACATGATAATTCGAAGAAATCCTTCGGGAAAACTAAACTCCTGCTGTGTCACTACGGTATTGGTATTAATATTTACTGAATGCACAGACTCTCAAACGCTAAAACCTGTTTTATGAAAAAATTCTTCGCTTAATTCACCACAGCTTCTACATCAGAAATTCAACATTTCAAATAAAAATCTTTGACATCATGTCAAGCTTATATTTTATTATGAACCTTATCAAATTTGTAGTTATTCTCAAGTTAACATAATTTTTGCAAAATTGGTCATCTTAAATTACAGCAAAAAAAATTGTTAAACTTTTTGCATATATTATAGTCATACATGATTATTAGATGATAGAAGATCTTAAATTGTTACAAATTATACATTCTATAAAATTGCTCAAACTATAATATAATTTTCATATCCTGCGCTTTATCAATTGCACTTTATTCGTAAGGGCTGACAAAAGCAGTCGGTTCTCAAAATAGAACTGTCAATAAGTGATGTTGTACCATGAATAATTTATAGCGGATCGTTTTTACTGCAGACGAAGAAAGTAACGCATGGAAAGAAGAAGGGATTTATTGTATTAGACCTTTAAAGACAAGGCAGTATGTGTAAACAATTAGTATAAGCATTACATCATATACTCTGAGAGTCTATCTCTCTGTCACCATTCATGATGCATTCCAAACATGAGCCATAGGAAAATATACAGCGGATTGTAACATCAAGTTCGGGTAAAGTGTGGGGTGTCAAGTTGTCTGATAGTCAGCTGTCAGGAAGAACCGATTTGGAGAGGTGACAGGAGGCCGTCATCAAAACTTCACGGCCGAACAAAGAGGTGCGAATTATTGACAAGAACAAAATACATCATGGCTTCTTGACATCTCAATCCGTTCAGGATATAGTAACCTAACATAACGTTGAGAATTCTCCTGAATTCATTTGGCCAGCCAAGAAACGATACGCACAACAACACATTGAGTATTCCTCTCAATATTGGTAACATAATAATAATATGATATAATATAGCTGTGGAGGTTGTAACGTGGAAACTGGCGATAGAGCCGACACCGCTGGCTGTGTGACCCCCCAGCGTCAACGAAGAAGAACTACCGCACCGTGCCACTTCCATCCGTCCTGTCAGTGTCTTATGCCTCGTCTTGACTGTCACTGGGGCTCCCGTGAATCGACTTAACTGTGTTATGCGTTGCAATGGATGCCATTGGCATTGCAATCCCAACCCCCATAGCATTCAGACTAAAATGACATATTTTCATGACTACGGCTATCTTTATCTTTTTATAGTATGACACGGTGTGAGTGCAAGCAAGTCGGTGGAAAAAACCAAAACACCCAGTCACGGCCAATAACACAAAAAGGCTAATCCGTACATAAATATATTTATGTATACACTGTGTGAATGACTATGTACAATGAGTATAGCTAATATGGTGTGAATCTAATACGCGTATAGTATAAGAGTACTACAATGCTTTTGCCTTGGTATACAACTCATTCATCACCTCCAGAGGCGAAGCTTATGTCATAATTATTTGTCACAAAGTCTCATGATTCAACATAAAAGACGTTGCACGGCACGGCTGAAGTCAGCAGGTTGTCTCATACTCATCAAATCTTTTCATTCCCGTCACAATACTTTACGCACAAACCACACGGCAAGTGAATTAGGAAATTCGTGGTTGTCAAAACTCATGCAAGACACTTTTTATTTCTTTCGATATTGATCCAGACATTTATTACTTGTTTGATTACATTTTATGTATTTAATTATATAGCTACACCACCCGAAGCGTAATCCTTTTCTGTGTACGTTCAGAATAATGATAATTGCTTCAGTAAGTATTAAATTGCTTTGCAAATAAAGCAACTCTAAATAAATATTTGTTTTCTGAGCTACTACCTCGTGTGTTTCTGCATTATACAGTGAGAAAACAGTAACTCGCCATTTCATGACATTTTATAAGCAAATATAAAAACACGCATACTTCTAGACTTCCAGCTGTATTTACCATTTCACTGTGTACACAGAACAGACATTCATTTCTTATAAGAAGCACTCGTAGAAATGATCTACGTGTAGTAGAAAAACAAATAAAGAAGCTAAAACAATGTATTATCGTTGTGTGTAATCTAAAAAACTCATTTTCCTCCATACTGTTACATTTATGGATTTACAAGTTTGCAGAGGAGTGTCGAGTACAAAAGAGCTGTCACACAAGTGGGATGAAAACAAAAAATCCCTACATTGAAGAACTGATAAGCTATTTTGCCATCCTATACAATAATGGAAAGGATAAACTGTTAATTTACTCAAATCTATAGAGGACAGTGCTCTACAGAAACTCCTTCCCATACGTTATTTAAATTCACAAGTACCTCCAGTGTCCTGAATTTGAATCAGTCACTTATTAATAGTGAGGGTTTCGTCCAAGTGCAGTTTGTGATGTCATATAAAGTAAAATTGCCACTGCTACGCTTAGTCAGATAGATTGGTCATAGTATTTCCTTGTATACTAAAGCATATAGATACATACACATTGTGAAATACGAGGATAGCTTAATACTGCTTTGGCTCACTCTACTAATGTGAATTCCACTCTGGGAACCTAACACACCTGAGACCCAATAATCATTGTGCAACTCCACTAACTCTACCAAAACACGCCACGCCATTCAATTTCCTTCCCTTACATATTAGCTGATGTAAAAGTCTTTCCTTTCGTTTAGTTGAGTTTTTGGAAGTCTACTAGAGCTGCAAGACCTTCCTACTACAACTTACATCCTACTTTCATATTTACCTGTGTTAAAGTGTAAACTATGAATATGCACATGGAAAATATATGAAGTACAACTGCATGAGAATATTATATTTATGTATACACATCCCCCTTGTCTTTCCATCATGGTGTAAGCAAACCAAACCAGTAGTCACCTCGGTACAAGCATATAAACTATATATTACATTACAAACACATAATAAACATACGGACACTGTACGTACTAAGTATATCTTCACACAAAATTATATTGGTATAGCAGCTGTGTTAGTTGTCAAAGCTCCCTCACTGCCTGCTACTTACGAACATTAATTCATAAAACGAGCACAGGACATATGCAAAATTACCCACCTTGCTTTTCCTATTTGCCCACGAGGTATATATTACACTACACACTATTCAGACTATTCCAATAATCATAATTTATGCATTTTGTTCTTCGGCTACCATATAGGTACAGTATATTATATCTGTGCGTTTACAGTATATGCACTCTGTATCTAAATAGTGGAATTAGCATCTATTTATTTTACCCTATTCCTATTTAACCAGCTCAGACGATTAGTTTGGCTACCATGTGCAGAAAACATTTTTTTCCATTTCAACTCGGTCGTACGTAGGTAATTGAAAAATGTCAGCTTAGGAATTTTGATAGAAAGCTTTATGTACAAATCCATCTAAAGTAGATTACATTCTCTCCATACTCCATAATATTCATACACTGGATATTGTATTGCACAATCAAATTGAAATAAATTAAAAGCAAGACAAGGATAAGGAGGAAGCTTCCGAAATGAGTTTGCCATATGCTGTCTCAGTTAGGACGCTTGGTATACACAAAATAAGGTGACTATACACAAATCCGCATGAATATAAATGCAACCTAACATGAATATGTACATACGCATTAGTGTAGCATGTATAGTAGCTGTAATGTACTAAATAAATTTATATCTCCTATACATAAGTAAAAGTACTATATTAAGACACTCTCTCTATACTATTCGACTCTTACGAACGTATACTACTGCTAGCCAATAATCCCACAATGCACGTATCATCAGAACGAAGTGAACGCAAACTTGGCCTCTAGCTAAAGGTAAACGAAGCAACGAAATTCTCTTATCAATCCAACTATCTACTCAACTTTGCATTTCAAATCGGCTTATCGTCAACTTACGTTACCTACGCTTGTGTACTTATTAATACTTAAAATGTACATTCTTCCCAGAGTACAAATGCAATTGGATAATGTTGTACTTTGAACCTGACAATAACATGTCAGAGCAAACTTGAGACAAAGCACTATTCTATTTTGTGCCAAGACAATTCCTAAATCAAAATCAATGTTTTGCCAAATTGTGATTTCTCTTTCAAAACTGCATGACACTAAGATTCCTAGTAACAAGAACAGCGTTCCTAGAAAGAAAAGGCAAGAAAACAGAGAGAGTGAGAGAGATGGAAAATGTGTATAAGAAAATAGCGTGGATTTGTGTGTATGGGAGTTATAGTAGTAGTAGTAGTAGTAGTAGAAGAAGAGTTGGAAGCTTTTGTAGTGTGCACGATGGAATAACGACAAGAAGATAGTATTATAGTAAACAGACACATCAAAATTTTAAATCGGATTGCGATTGGTCTGACAGATAGACAAGAATCCAGATCCACGCGACCCGCCTTTAACCTTATATGGCTTTCTGAAACTAGATTAGATTTCTCAGGAAAGGTCTCATGGAGAAATGCCATTTATTTCCTCCTCTGCTCTTTTCCCTTATCACTCGCATTTAACTTGACTTATTTAGATAGTTGTCTTGTCGTGTCACACCATATGCAAAACATCAAATCGCATTCACTGTTGTAAATTGTACGTAAACCAATGTATGCATACCTATACATTAAGCAATACAAAACCTATCTATTCATTCTACACTCAAGTGCTATTCCACTCTTTGATGAATAGGCTATCAAATTAAAAGACTAACGTATCACGTCTCTGCTTTAGGTTCACTTAGAGTAATTGCAGCAATAATATCAGAAAATAAAAGCTAATAGTCAATTGTTATAATAATGTAATATATGGATCGCTATAAAACAAACAATGCTAAATAAAATTCCCTTGATTACATTCGTGCGAAAAGAAATAAACCATATGTACACAGTTTTAAAAGGACTTGACGGAATCAACAAACAAAACAGGCTTAGTAGCTCGATTCAACGCAGCGTGTCCCCGCTCATATATTGGTTTTACAGCTAAATGATAAACAAGATTTAGAGATTCATGAGAACAACATTCATTGTATAACTTTACCTTGCATTTCCTTATACCAGTAGTTTTATAACAATAGAATAGAAGAACCTATATGTACCTATGAATGTAAAATGTACAGTCAAACTGATTTAAATAAATAGAGCACACACAATAATAATATATTGTGTGTGTGGTACAGATATAATAATCCGCACTGCATCCTGCATCTGAACAGTGGACTAAATTGAATTGAACATTTATTTGAAAATGCAAAGTGCCGGCCAGTTTAGAATTTTCCTGCTGGCAGAGAGATTGTAAGGTTTTTGAAACTGCATGAGCTGTCAATCCGGATTAGAGACCGACAAAGCCAAAGCCACGACAACCCGACCAAACCACTGCACAACACCGTGAGTGAAAAAACTACAAAACTCCAAAGGGAAATATCAGATTAGAGGAATTGTATATTATGCATGTGGTACTGCGGGTACCTTTTCTAGTTCTGCTTGTATATCTGAATGCATTATGTAGTCACAGTTTTAACAAAGTCCCCGCTATATATTAGTTACATGTAAAAACAGTCAGTTAATGGAAATTTCCCTAGTATTAACATAAGAGTGAACAAAATACAAAAAATTAAATAATAATAATATCATCTGGTTTGCTTCAAATGTGGTCCGGCTGTGGCTGGACAGGAATGGTCTGTCGCAGCGCACAGCACGGACATGGCATTATCCCAACAAGTAAAAAGACCAGACCACAATGTCAACGTCGACGACTCATTGTCAAGCAACAGAATTGTTGCGTATAATGTTCCACACACACACAATATAATATACATATACATATTGTAAATTGTAATCGAATGAACCATCGCCGCCCTATCGTCAACGTCAAACCACCAATGGCTCCAATCATTCGCCCATCACCACAAATGTCGTGATTTCCCATATCAAGTTATTGTCCATAAGTACAATTACATCCACAGACTACTACTACCACTACCTATCTACTTTTACTATGTACCGGTTACTTTACCATTTACCAGTTGCCCTGTTCGATGTTCCTATAACATTGTGTGTGACGTGGATTGAGAATGAATTCCAATAAGTGGTCTGGATTACACTAACACTACGTTAATGCACTACAATAGAGGAAACATGAAAAATGAGCAATCAAACTTGGTTACATACACGTAAATAGTATGATAAGTATACCAGGTTACATAACAACTATCACACACACGGGTAATGCAATGGTAAATGGTAAAAGACAAAAAAATCCATCAATATTCATTACATTCTAAAGCCAAATGAAGCTTTTCGGAATTCATTACGTTTGATGTTGCGGTTAGCGTTAGTTACCTTTGCCTTACCTCAGCACAAAGCGACCTCACCCTCAGAGAGAGAGAGAGTCTCGTTTTTAAACAAAGCCGATCTCCTAACAAATGCTGTAACAATATTATAATGACTTTATGCATGCACCTACCTATATATTTTATATTATATTGTGCTTAATGCTCCTTACCTAGGACTACTACGTGAACAAAGAAAACATGGATCATTATACATTATCCTATTCCTATCTCGTGCTTATGATCGCAAGGCAAGTAAGTAAAATAGTGGCATTACTACTTTACTACATCCAAAGGTAGTCATTCAATCATCAATTCAATCGAGTCACATCACAGTCACAGAATTGCTTTTGACCCATCTCAAGCTAAACACGCAAAGATTTATGAGTGCAAGATTTCAATCGCTGTCTTTTTACCCACCACCAAGACATTTCCACTTGACATGACCGACCATTAAAACTACAACAACCTACTCAGAGCCTGGCACTCTGATGATGTGACGTGATGACTCAAAATAATTGATCTGTCAATAGAACAGAATAAAACATCTTAAATGCATAAACAACGCATTAAAAATTTCTTGATAAATGACTTCTTCTCAAGAAATTCCAGTTTTTCTTCGCACTCAACATTCAACAACATTACATATGAATACATACAAGGAGATTTTCTTTGAATTGCCAACTTTGACAATGTGTGCTTCTTGACTTGTATAAAGTTTCCCGTGTGTGAGAAACATGTCTAAACTTTAGAGACCCTTTATTACTCTCACTTTACTACCAGTGTGCTCAATGCTCACTCACATAACATCACACCGTCAACCGTAAGCTAATAAATTTAAAAATGAATGCCAATTGAATCCAAATTACTACGAGTTTATGTTTCAGGAGACACTTGAGGCTTTAAATGACTGTGACTCTTGTTTAAGCGCAAGAGTAGATGGCTCATAAATCTACATGGGTGAGTTTTGGTGTGTCACGCTCGACAGGAGACGATTGACCACCCTTATGGCTTCAATTGCTATTCTCTTTGTAAAATAGTCATTGCAGTTTGTATAGTATCCATTTTCATTGCCGGTATGCTATGCTCTCTCCCTTGTATACGCGTGAGGTAAACGCTGCTACTAAATCTGATCTGAATTAGAGTCTCTCTACTCTCTAGCAATGTTAATGCTACACTAGATTGACGGTACTTAAACCTGACACTTCAAATGCCATCGTTAGGTGCTTAAGTTAGATTCACGTTAGTAGGCATGGACAGACTCATGTTTACCGATAACATCTCACTAATAAAAGACTCAGTTGACACCTTCATTTCACAATGAGCCTAAAACATTAAAACTTGTTAGTGCGGGAGTGTCTGTCTTAAAATTCTTCATTTAATCCACTGCATACTACAGCAAAGCACACACACAGCTAAACCAACACTAACGATATACACTCCACATACCACACATTTCCCTATAGAGCCAAGAGTTTGGTAGTTAAAATGAAATGTGATGTCAACTCTAATGTCCTCATCTCTGGTACAGTATTATGTTTTACTGTATGTTTATCGTACAAGGGACACTAACAATAAGCTACATATTATATTATACGGGAATATGCTACGGACGTAATGTGAAACCGAAAGCTTATGTGACGTGAGTCGTGAAATGTGTATACATTTCATTTAGCTTTAGATTGCCTGACTTGAATTGATTTGCATGAGGGACAAATCGAACTTTCAAACATATTATGAACACTTCCATATAATAGACAGAATGTATTCATGTATGCACGAAATGTATGAAGTATACTGCACGTACATTAATGGACAAATACATTTATAGGGAGACTATCATTTGACAGTAATCAAAGACAGTGCGTTTTCGAACACTATGTAGGCAATGGAGTAAAATGAAGCGAGGGCTTCGCTTCATCATCAAATCAAGTTCGTCGAGCCAAGGCAAGTCTTGGCTTATTATTAGTAGTCAACTCAACTTAGTGACCGTGACGGTAGAATCGAGTGTCATCAATCACAGTTGATTTGTTGTCCTGGAGAAAATCAAGACTTGTCTAATTTGTAGCGGTCGACTCTTCCAGCTAACAGCCTACACTTGACTTGCCTCAACTCAACGGGCAATGGCAATACTAATGTAGTTTGTACATTATTACCTTGGAGAATGAACGAATCCAATAGCCTCAAGTTAGTATTAACTCGCTTTTATATATATACCTTACACGTACCTATATCTATAGGCAATTCTCACAAGAAATTCTGTACGGAAGAAGTAAAGGTTGCTGCTTAAAAGTGAGTGGTAAGTTAGTTACGTTACATTACATCACACTACACAACATTACATTAGCCGAGACTCAATACAACAATACATTAAGAGGTGTATGGTGTATCTACTATAGCACGGTTGTATCATATACTTTAGTAGAGGTGTAATAATGTCATAGCTGCATTATAGTAATACACAAAGTGCATAAGAAATGGAATCATTTGGTCCGATTTGGATGGACTCACGGAAAAGTATATTATAGAGAAGGAAAACCTAAGCAGGGAACTACAGTGCATAACTCGGGTGAGTTTGCTTCACTTCGCTCACTCAGTTCAGGCACACAGTCATTTGGGATAGTTGCCCAAGCGGCTCAGAAATACCATTAATGGTTATTCGGTAATTACGACTTGCTGGGAAATGCTTTGCAATTAACTAAATGGCCAGATAGGTAATCCCCATATCGACTAATTCCACATGATATATAATGACTTGGGGACTTATGGCTTCACTTCAGTTGACTGACGAAGCTCCCAAACTCTACAGTATTAATGTGTAGCAGGTAGTAGCTCAGTATATGTACTGGTAGCCTAAAACTGTGGTAGTATTTCAGTCTTCTCATCAACCGGCGGTAGCAAAGCAACCCACCCGGCCAAATCAGTAGTGTATGAGCAAAGGAAACCTAAGCCAAGTCAACCAAAGGTATCCACACTTACGTTGACATATACACCGCCAAAAGAGAGACTCCGACTACTCGTATAATGTACATAGTTCGCTAATGGTGATGGAATTCAGATAGAAATATAACGCATTGTACCACTATATTATGTGCGTCGTATCTTTCTTGTCTCGTCACAATCGCAATCTATGCAAATACTCCCAGAACTACTACACATACCGTCACACTCATATCCGTACAGCTTTCTCTCAAGGCAAGGTATTATTATTAAAACTAGAGAGTGAGTCTTTGCAAAAGGCAAAGTAAGTGACTCTCTGAGCTACTCTCTCACACACACCACATGAGCGACGGGCTAATGAATCGTCTCTCTCTCTCTCTCTTGGTCTTGATATTATACTCCATCATGGTAGTGGTACATGTAAAATATAGTAGGATGAGTAGGAGGAATGGTAGCACATCAGTTTTATAATGATATCTCTTCCTTATTCCAAAATGTAAGTAAGTGCTTAAGCATAAACACTAATGGTCGCTTATAGGCTTTGCACTTGCACTTCTTAACATCCTCATCATCATCAACTATCCGGGAGATTCACATCGCACGCTTCGGCGATAGGTGGCTAAAAGTAAGTCGTGTCTCTTCTGTAACAAAGATTCTCATTTCTCTATCCGAACCCAAAGCAAGCCATCTTTTCTTACTTAACTCATGTCACATCGTATACGCAAGTGGGACTAACAGAGATGTTGTAATGTATTTATATTATGCATATCTCTTTCAAGTGTACTAGTATAGGTATGTACAAATAATATTATCTTTCGTGCTTTTCTGTATTAGTATTAGTGGTAGTTGCAGTAGTGCTGAGTCTGCAGTCTTCTACACCGAGTCCAACTGAGCCCAGCTGTCATTCTACTACTAATTTATTTCCTTCCTCCGTTTTGTCTCATCTCCTTTCCTGTTTGATCTGGGAATTTCTAAACAACAATCCTACGCTTGCAAAACTCCATTCTATTCTATCACATGGTTGACTTGACGCTTTTAAAGCTATCGCTACTCTTCTATACTCTCTGGTAAAATACAAGTGTCGCTCCACACACGGGGAAATGCTATCTATATTACTATTATGCCCGGTTTATAGAGCTCTCTGTTTGTAGTGTAAGTGTACCAAGTTCAATGATGATGTTTCTTTCAAGAGATGAAAAGGGGAATAGAAAACCGAGTAGTCTCCGAGGAAATCATTACAATTGTACGGAGTGAATGAATTTTCACATTTTTCATGAGCTATCTGACTTTCTTTGGCGCTCCCTGGTGTGGTTGATAGACACCGCACTAGGAGGGTACCTCTTTTACTTCTACACTTTACATTACCCTCTCCGAAAAATACCATTTCTACTTACCTTAAATATATACCTCTCTCAAGAATCTAAACTAATTCTGTCCATAAGATAAGTGCAGATTGTTTTCATATTACGAACACATTACATTATCTCTTAAGCTCAAACTCATTTCCCTGTTTTCACAGCAAGTAGCACAGTGCCAAGAATCTTCCAAAGATAAACACACGTCTACTGATAAGAGTGCATTTTAGAAATTGAGTCTTTCTCCTGTCAGCGTCAGCAACATTACGAATTACCTATACGGAAAAATTCCACCTACTTAAAATAGACACAGTCCAGGAGTTTTTGGAATAAATGTGAATATGTGTATTTATATATTGGATGCAATGCATTTCCTGGTGTTATATTACTGTATATCCCTATGTCCACCATCCACTGCAATTGTGAATGGTCTTACAGATATAGGAGTGTTGCAACAAGATGAGATCCTCACCACATACAAATGCTATACATAGTAAAGACAAATCAGTCTCAACGAAATCCTTCCAACCGTTTACATCTAGTCTTCCCTTAGTTGCTTCCTAGCAGCATCGATCTTTTCGCCGGATTTATCAATTTCTTGTGGACCGGAAAAATGACGGTCGGAAGACATCAAAATAGTCGACTATTGCCCTTCACCATAAAGCCCATGGAAATGTTTCACTATTATCTATATGTATCTCTGCTTCCCTACAACTACTCCAATCCAACTACATTACTATGCCTACTACACTTACTCTCTCGTAAGAGCGTCTTTCTTCCCTATTTACTTATGTACCGCTCTCCGAAGCTCAACTTTTTCCCTTCCACCACCGGCATAAAAACTGATCTAAAACTACGTTCGGTATATAAATTACATCCGAACAGACAAGAAACACGATAATAGTATATTGATACGATATATTATTCTTCCTGACAGTCTTCCGTCTTATTTGTGCATCGTAACTGCAAGCCTACCTATTTACGTTACCAACTACATCAGAAAATCGTCAATAAATATTTATTGCAAAAAAGCGGATCATGAAGAATCTGTAGAAATTAGTACTAAATACAATTTTTGTAAACAATATTTTCAACTAACCGGTTTGATACCTACGGAAGATTTCATGATATTTTACATGTTCATGTTAAATCTAAAGCTAAAAGACATGGTAGTAGTATAAACATAAACAGTATGGTTTGCGTAGTGCCTATTTAATATGGCATGCATAAATCGTGACTGAAATTGATCCAAAATACGCGCATAGTTTCATCGAAGCAAGAAATACANTGATGGTTTTTGTACGGAAAGGCAGATGCAGAAGTGACAACGTTATATTATTAGTAGGAGTAGGTTGAGATCGCGTAGATGAATTCAGATAGGCATTAGTATGAAGGAGAGACGAAGAAAAGATGCCTGGAGATGGTAATGGATGTGACTCTTGATGAGAAGCTATAAATACCCGATCTCAAGAACTTTTTCATTCTTTCAACCTAATCTTTTACGTTTAGTCAACTTGCATGACTTGTGTGAGCACTTGTATACTAAAACTCTGACTCCTATATTATACGCATACGTGTAACTCTCTCACTCTCTCTCTCTCTTTTACCAACCCACAGCAACAGTCGACTGTACTAGTACTGGTGCAGCATGCCAAAGTGTTTCATCTCTAAACATCAGGCTGTATGAAAGAGAGATGAGAGGATTTAGTGCAAAGATGAGCATACATGGAGAGATATCGGATGCAGAGGAATGAAGGGAAAGGCAAACAAACCCGGAGACTACAAGTAGAAGGGAGACAAGACTGAAGTATGAGAGAAGAGACGGTTTTAAGCTAGAGCTCTGCTACCCAACTGAACCCATAAGGCATCGTCGTGGAGAGCAAGCATAGACTAACGCCGTGGGTAATGTTCGGTGCAAAATAGGTCCCAGAAGAGTCATATTCCCGGGTCTAATAGCTTACCAAACGGTCACAGAAACACCTTTTTAATGAACTATTGTAGCGGCAAATGAAAATGGGAAATGTTCACAAAGCTCCTCCATAAAACCCACACCGCACAAAACACATCACATAGTAGACACAGCGTCCTACGCACACACAGAAGACACACATTCGCTACTTGTACTCATTCTCTCACAGTTTCCTCGTTCTACAGACACAGAGATACATCGCAGTTCTCTTGTTAAAATGCGAGTGAAACCGCGAGACTGGCGTGTTTTGCCTAAGAGCTCTATAGAAATGCTGTACACTAACGATAAGCCCTGATGCTATGTGCAATGCACAGATACTAATGTGAATTTCGTACATCTACTACGTGCTATATGGTACATTAGTACGATAGAGAATAGTAATATGCATGTACTCTGGTCTGTTGGTAATATTAAACCAGAACATACAAACATAGCAGAGTGTTAGGACTAAGTTGGTAGAAGTGGTAGTAAGCAGCAGGATTCATCCCCGCTTCTCATTATGTAAAATTTCTATAACTCGGCTCGCTTGCACAATTACGTAGACACCTGGGATCACAGCTTCTCTATATTAGCGGAGAAAGACAACTTAGCAAAACCTATAAGCCTACTTTTCCCTAACAGCGGTAGTTGCATTAGTATGTGCAGTAGTAGCGTTTGTAATGCAGTCTAATGTAAAATAACTATTGTCTAATCCTTAAATAAGAATGAGTTTAATTGAAAATTCTAATGCCCTGTCAGCATCCCTCTTAGATTACTTTCTCGCAATCTTTTGTCTAATACTTGCAGTATACGTATAACTATCTGTATACTGTTCTAGCTTGAAATAATGAGCTATGGATTAGTATATGCATCTGTGTGTGTTTAGCATTTAGGTATAAGACTATTTAGCTGGTACTACTCCTACTAAATGCAACGACCCACGCACGAATTCTCCATAAAACGGTTAGTATTGTAAGTATCCAGTCACAGAATAGATATTCCTCCTTATATAATAGTAACTATCTTCATTTCCATTAGTATTTCTACATATCTGCTCCTCGTCCGAGTACCTACACGGATTTGAGTTCAGTAAAACAGAGACGTCGACACAAGAGAGCCATTTAGCTTGCCACTGACCCTCTGATCAAAATTGATTGCTCCCAAATCGAAAGGCAAACACAGGGGGAAGAAACATTCAAGACAGATCTAGATGAACAACCTTGCCCTTGCGTTATGGTCTTATGGCTTTTCTAATGGGATGCACTGCATTGCATTACATGACATATCTGCAATGTCTCTTTTACTACGTCTATCTTCACTCCAGCAAATAAATCCCTTCAACACTCTCCACTACATGCCGCATGTAGTACGTAACAGTAAATAAATAAAAAATATTAGTGAAGTTTTTATAGAAATTGCCAGCTCTCAAATAAAATTCTCTAGTGCAACATTCTGCACGAAAACGACTTGTAGCAAGAAATGAACATACGTATAGTATATCCTAGTATATACCCTGAAACAAAGCTATTACCCAGTATATCCCTAGAATAAGTAGTTATAAACTCCTGAAACCTGACTTATAGTATATATATACCATGTACATGTGAAGTAGTAGTATTAAACTACCACCCTATGCACTACCACTCCTGGTAGTAGTGCAATGTTGTAGTAGAAATGCAATGATCATAATAATAACGATAATAACAGAGCTGTTAGGCTTACCAGTTGTTGACTTGCAGGATGGTCAGGCCGGTATCTTGCGCTAGTTGTTTTTTCTGGTCCTCCGAAGGGTATGGGTGCTGTAATCAAACAATCAAACAAACAAATCAAATCAAAACACGTCAATACTACTCATCATCATCATAGTAATCATCCTCATGCAATGTACACATAACACTCGATTTGCTCATTCAATTCCTTCCCTCACGTCACGTACTTGTTCACATTGCCACTAAAACAACTGACATTGCAACACAATTCGAATTAAACTGATACACTGCACATCTGTGTGTATACTAAAAACACACTAAATAGTAAGGCAACTTACTTTAAAAACATT
>JABASD010003126.1:0-21791 GCA_019776165.1 Pogonognathellus flavescens
GCTCCTCTGCTGAGTAGTGCACTCCCGGTTTTTAAATTCAAAGTACGGCCTGTAGTTTACGCACACAAAACCAAGGAAACCAAGGAGATCTAGTTAGCCTTGGTACATGTTAAATTCATTATTTCATGCAAACGCTAGCAAGTCGATCGTCACTGTAAATACAGAGATATCGATATTTGCACACCCATTCTGTGGCTAAGTTATTTGACGAGTTGTACGTTTTTTACGATTTGGATATCCAGCTTTTAATGCATACAAAGTATGAAAGTTCTCATAATGCGATTATGTATATAAACATAGCAAACATAAAAATTGAAATTATTTGGAATTTCATTCAAAATAGTTCCACAGTTCCACACTGTCCAACAGCTACCATTATTCCGCTATTATTAATTAGTACCGCAATCGCTCATAGACTTGACAAAGTTAATATTTAACTGGTTTGTGATTTATTATTTTTATCAATTTATAATTGATCTTGTACTTTAATTGTGAAGTGGCAATAGTCTAGGTGGAAAATGTAATCACGAGTTCACGATGTTTCAAAGTCGAAGTTTAAGGTAATAGTAATAACCATAATAGTGTAATAATACATCGTCATCAATCTACTTAAAATTATTTCAAGTATTCACAACAACCAAAAAATGAGATTATAAAGGTAAAGCCTAAGGCGCATCCAGTAGCTACTATACCGAGAACATTCCAGACTGAGTTTGATTGGTAACATAACAGTTTCATTCAGATAATATAAATGATAAATTCAGATAAATTGCTGTCATCCACTTAGTTGTGTAATAGTCAGAGTCATAATGTATTAGAAGTAAACGAAATTCCTTACATGCAAAGGCAAAGTGTGTCACTCATTATAACAAAGTGAAGCAGTCAAATGTTTCTAAAGCAACCTAACCATTACTATGTACAGGGCTTGCAAATAATTCCCGGATAATAAAAAAGCAATCAAGTGGACCAAGGGAGCGAGAGAGAGTACTGAATACTGTGAATATACATCTTAAGGAAGTTAGACAAATCTAAGCAAATGTTTTATTAGTAAAAGCCTTAACTCGCTTCAATCTAAATAAATAAACAATTTTCAAATTTCACATTGTCAATGTCATTAAGCATTATTGTCGCCGTTTTGTCAGTAGCTGAAAGGAACGAAGATTGTGGAAGTTCTAATCTAATAGGAGTGATAATAAAAGATGAGCTAACCCTGTATGTACACAATCGCAATAATTCTAGCAATCCATAATTTATATTTAGTGGACCACGTTGTAGAGCATTAACATCACTTCAAGAACTGAAGTATGCAATTGTACTTTGTTGCTTTGCTAAAAGTAACATTTTGTAACAGACAACTGTTTACATTAGTAGAATGAGTTGAGCAATGAATAAGAAATTGGATTTTCGTGAACCTGTGTAACATCAGCTTGTAGTTCGTACTTTAACAAAAGCTCAATGTCCCTGCCACATTTTGGCAGATATTGCCACGATATATAATTATCATTAATGAATTTACTCTGTGAAATGACACAGTTGTTGCAATGCTTCACTTTGAACGATATTGGCCGTGCTTATAACTATTCGGGGACACATTCTTTCTATTATTATGTACTTTTAATCAATAACGAGTACTAGTATCTGTACCTAAGACTTAATGTAACAATAAGTGAGGAATATAATAATAAGAATGTTCATACATATCAATCTCATAAATAATTCCGTATAAAACGGGATTGTATAAGGTACAACATGTGCCCGCTATCGTAAGACGCAAGATTACTGGGGTAATTATTTGTGTACCCTACATAGACTTATAGTTTATACAAAGGATTTCTACAGTGTTAACCCATTTGTCACCATAATACTCCCGACAGGTACCAGACAAGGTAAAACCCGATCCAGATGGCATACAACCTTATTCTAAGGATTAGGGTACCCCGAGTCTGCGAAAACGCTTCCAGAGTATCCAGAGGTATCCTTTTAACAATTTGTAAACAAACAAAAACTTCACAAGCACAGACAAGGCTCATCAAATATTCATCGCAAAATGTCTCCACTAAAATTCACATTATTTAATAAACTGTGTGGTTTGTGTTGGGCATTCAACAACACTTCGCATGAAGATAAATGCTTCGTATTATTTGCATTTATGAATCGCTTATAATTTGAGTGTCAATAAATGCCTACAAAACGCATCATAATATAAAAATAAACTTGGAATAGCCAGCCATACCGCCGGTGCTAAAAAGGTGTTGAACTTTTTAAGGTCACATGCGTTTATCATGCGGGAACAAACTGATCAACTATTTCCATGCTTGGATTTTTGCACATGAAAATACAACTAACCTTTACAGCGTATTATAATTATTTGATGAAGGCTTTGGAGAAAGTTTCTACAGAAAACTAATTAAATTACTTTCTAGGAAATTATATTTTTGATATTATTATCATGTATAGTGTGGCTGTATCATACAGACAGTCCTTGAAGCTTCAATACAATCATCATTCTCATCATACATTATAAATAATGGGACAAATAGGAAGCTGCATGAATTTACTGTTTATTGCAACAGTTTTTACAATAGTTGTCAATACAAGTCATTGTCGTCGACAATTTGCAAAATTTCCCCATCTTTACTTTCCAAAGAGAATTTTTTAAATTAATAACTTTTCTTTTATCCATAAGTTATCAGTTAGATACTATGAATTCTTTGATATTTTTTTAAAAAATGAATGAATTATTTTTAAAAATCCAGGGGAGCCTTTCTAAGTGTTTTACTAACCATTTATTTTCAAAAAATGTCATTTGGTTTAAGATAAGGACAGATTAGCTGCCTAATTACATAATATTATGTTAACGTCAAACATTAGCATAAGATTGTGTAAATTATAACAATATTGTGACTTTATTATTTGTTTACCCTGGGTTAGCAAGTGCCTTAGTTAAAAGCAAATATTTTTGCATGGCTTCTACTCAACATTCTCATCATACATATTCAATACATAATACATCATTCGACATTCTTGAAAAAGTGTTATTATGTTATTTTTCATTTCGCTGCTTCAATTCATTCTATTCACTTCGACAGTCTTTCAATCTCAATAATAACATGATTATAAGAAAACTGTTCAAGAGTACAGAGGGTAGCAGAAATAATCAATACCGCCCACACGATTCTGAAGAGGCACTAACTGTTAAATTAAGTTAACAAATGTTTAGCACACATAACATCGTTTAATAATCATGTTGACAAAGGTGCTGGCAATGAAAGTAGCAAAATCGATAGTTTTACCAAGTTAGTTGTTATTGTCACTTTCTGCTTCAGACCTACTACTATACCTACCTACCTTATTAATACCTACATATTTTTTAGAGTTTTAGAAACTCTAAAAGTTGTTTTCTGATTAAGTTTCAAATATTTTATTGAAAGCCACTTTCACCAGGGGATCTTCGAAAAGGGGGAAGTTAAAAATCGAAATGCGTTGTTGTCCCCCTACCTTGTTTGTAGGCCACTTTGCCACTGTTACTCAGTCACCAAGCATTTCAAAATTTCAAACCATCTATCGTTTTGAATAAAACGTTTTTTTCTGTCAAATTTATTTCGCCAGAAAAATAAACACAACTGTAATGGAGCAATGGTGGTTGACTTGACTTCTACTGTATTTAGCATTTAATTGTAAAAAGAATGTTGTGGTAAAGATACATCTAGCTGAAAAATTGCATTCTAAGATAAACAATGAGGCAAATATAGAAATTAGGTCTCGTAATGTTTATAGATGTTTGTCTCCTTGTTTATTGTTTGTATCGATACATTTTACTTCCATTTTTTCAAATGGTGCTCCAAATTCTATAAATAATTGTTTAACTGTGACAAAAGTAACATTGAATTAGGTTAGAATTTTTGTATTATAAAATGTAATGCAGTCATATGAGCTCATCAATCTAGAATAGAACAGTATACTCTGTAATATACGTAAGGTACCCAATAGAAGATAAGCAAAAGTTAATCGAAATAGATTATTATTATTATGTAGTGCAATTGATAATTACATTCACTAAACACTAATAAGACCCCAATACTACTCATCAGAGTGAATGCAGTATCAAGTATTTGCATCTTTTGCATTACATGCATCCTCCCAGTCCCAGCCACACCATTGCAGATAAATAAATACAACTCTACTAACCGCATGCAAATCTTTCTATCACGTTGATATAAACAAAGAAATGCATGCGGCACACCAAACACATTATAAATATTAAATACTGTACCTACATAATATTTTTTCGACTAGACAAAATAACAATGAAAGCAACGCCCAATACTAAAATATGTATCATAAATCACACACATCATAATAAAATAATATCAGGCTTTGATTTTGATTTCAGTTTCAGAGCTACCTTATCTTGGAGCACAAATGCAAATTGACTTGCAGTTACGGCACAACTATCGTTACATCCAATAAATATCTCCCTCAGCTCAAGTCAGTCTTTATATATCAAATGTATGTAAATGTAGGTTGATCCATATAATATGTAATGTAATCAGCATTATCTTACCTAACATATATAGGGATCAAAGTCGTACCCAGGATTTGACGTTGGAGGGAGCCAAGCTTAATAAAGTCGTTTTTTGGGGTACAACAACAAAAATTAGCAAAGAAGAGGCTAACCTCTTCTTTCCGACATTTAGGGAGGCACGTTCCCCCAATGCCCCCTTCACGTCACGCCCTTGAATGGGACAATGCAACGATATGTACCACATAATATGAAAAACTGTGAATAAAAACTAATTTCTCGACAATATATTTAGTGAGGGTAATGAAGCATTAGAGCAGATACATACCGAGATAAAAGACTCTTTACACTGCAATGACGCATTTACATTTATAGCTTTATTTACATAAAAACAATAGTCAACAGCAAAGTGTTCATGACTTGTTGTCAGAAAACAACAGCCTGAGCATAACCCAACCTATTATTACCACCAATCCCGTGTCTCACATAAAATTGTTATTTATAAATCTCAATCATACACACACACATATTAGAAAGAGAAACACCCGGTACATTACACCAATCCTAGTACTAATCCAATTCCGACGAGTCTCCTTTTCGATTTTTAGTGTCCTTCAATGTTTAAAATAGAGCTTTTATTTTACAAAGCAATTAATATTAACCTTTTAAATGCATAATTCAATTAACTGTTCATTACTAACTCAGGCTTATTATGTTAATAGTTAAAATAAAACTGTTATTGTCAAATGAAGACATCGATACAAAATCTATGTGTATAGATTCTTGGTAAAAGATGGAAACCATTTTGATAACACAAGGGAAAATGTAAGTACAGAACAGAAGATTACATTTACTGGTGCCTAGCATAACCTACACTAACTATCACACAGTCAAATGTAAGGTGATAGTTTATGCGATTCCCAATTAGAGCAAAAAGCTAGGTTCAATAAAACCCATCGGTGTAACAAGTAACAGTCATAATTAAGCACAGAAGGCTCGTAGTTAAGATTGTAAATTAACGGGGTAATATGACCACTTGAAGTAAAAATACTAATATTATTTTTATGATAAAATAGTTTCGGAGGGTAAATAAATTTGCATGTATAAGTTAATATAGTGTATAATGTACTAATAAATGAACAAAATTTAGCACAAATTAGACCAAAATAACCCAAAAATACAGAAGCTTGTTTTGTAGTTTGGAGACAAATTTTGAAGATACTTTACTGTCAAGAGCCAAATTGGAAGGCCTCGAGAACCGCCATGCAATTCACCATTTGGGAATCACTGGTGTATAGTGTTAAGTTACTTAAGTTTGTACATAATAATGCTACTACACATTCGCCGCAAACATCATAGCTACTTAATAGCTGCCATAGAACATAGAAATTTGCTATATTTAAGTTTCAGCATCTATGCAAAAAGAAAACCCATCTCTACAATATCTACTTACATGTATATAGGTAAGGTCTGAGGTACTTCATAGAGCTTGAATATTTATTTCTAAGTTGTTGCGTGAATATTATTAACTATTCAAATATATAATTGAATATTTGAAATCATTTATAAATGGTTAATTACATAATGACAATACATTGACACAAACAGATAGGGTTCTATTTGGGAATGCTAAAAGCATATTGGTCTACGGCCTACCCCTTGTCCTATGGTACAATAGAATGATAATATCCTAACCGTGCAACCAATAATACAGTATATATTATTTAAATAAACCATAAAGCATTTGTAGCCGTTGAAATAAATAACGAAGTGAACAGTGACACTGTGTTGTGAACTACGACACGGTAACTTACAATGGCATAAACTCAAGATTCAAGAACTCTACTGTGCCACTGTGTTACTAGCAAAAAACAGTAATTGCCATTTATATTGATTGTTGAAACACTGGCGGTTTGCAAATTCAAAAGTTGAGGGATTTCAATTTCAAACATAAATGGACGACGCAAAGCAGTTATCCATTAAAGTGCATTGTATATTTTAGGATTTATTAACAAAGTAGTTACTCTAATAGGTCAAAGGTCATGCTGTCATGAAGGAGCTGACCGATTGATCCCAACATCCAACTTAGCCTTACATAGGTCTTCACGTGTACCAAAGCTTCAAACCGGTCTCAAGTTATCGTGCTGGAAGACAGACAGACGGACTGACAGCTTTGCCATTTCCTAAAAGTTCAAAGTAACTTCGTTACTTAATAAAAATAATGAATTGATTTATGTCATGTGTCAAAGTGAATTACTTGCATGGTGTGCATTTTTTGTAAACGCTCATAAACGGAGAGAATCGATTCTGAAGTGAAGTATACCAACCAATAAGCTTTTACTTATTTTTTATTGCTGCTTAACTGTGCACAAAAGCAAAGTGTAGCAAGCAAAATGGCATGGAAAATATGTAGTTAAATATTTCAAACAAATGCAAATTAGTAGCGAAAGTAGAATAACTTGAATATGATAAAATTGTATCCGAGGTAAAGCGTGTGTCTGGTTTTTATGGAAACAATAAATAGAATTGCTTGTATTTAAATATAAAGGCACCAATTTTTGTCCAACTAATTCTGTTTGTAGACAGACAGACAAAAAATTGTTGTAGCTCTCGCTCTTGCTGTCTCTTTACTTTGTATCTGTCAGTGCGTGCGGGTTATTAAGACCGCAAGGACTTCGCAAAGATGACATGCAACACGAGGTGTATTTAAGTTGCAGAAAATTAGAAAAGTCCCCTTCGAAGCCTTGATTTCAGCCTCATGCTGGTTCATTGTTCATTGGTTTAAGCACACACAGGGATAGATACACAGACAGACAGACAAAACCTTCCAATATAGTAGCTTTCACTACTAAATAAAGTAAGCGAACAAATATGTACAGCAGAGTCAGCAACATAAATTAAATCATAACACTTGTGCATCAGTTGTTAACACTTGTTATTGAATCACAGCCAAAGAAGTGCAAAGTATATTGTAACATTTTAAAGGTTAACGAACATATGGAAAACTGCTGTTTTAGTTTGGAGCAGAGGCAGTGGTACTAACGAAGCATTTTCCTGGTGTTGACGACTTGATGAACTAATAATTATATTTCCCGTCCCGTACTCACAAAGAAATAAAAGTACGCTGATTGATTTAGCTTTGTCAAATAACATTAGTATCACTAGCACACACTAGCAATGATATGCTAGGAAACTTTAACAAACCTTTTCAGTTTACAGCATACTACAATGAGAAATGGTATGAATTTCTTTCTTACAGAGTAAAGCACCTAAGTACCTATTACTATTACTGCCATACTACTCAATTACAGTCACTTGCATGGTACTCCAACTCCAACCATGCATCACTTACTGCTATAACATATCCATTCAATAATTAAACAAACAATTAGTATACTAATATACTATTGTTTGTTTTCATTGCGATAGCATAGTGATGTGATGAGATCACAATATCTATAATTTTGTGCACAGATAATAAAGTTTCCGCTTCGACAGAAAATGTTTTTTTCACAGTCAGTCATAAAAGTTAGTGCAGTTTATTTCTAGATATGTCGAGGCTAAAAACAAAACAATCCTTTTCTTAATGGCACAATTAAAAATAATTACCAGTTCGAACACAGATAGTATATAAAAGCAGTAGCATTTATAACAATCTCTCGGATCGCATTTACGGCAAACAAAAATATTATTGAAAATGAATACTGTATGTGTGTAGGCATAATATAGTTTACAATTTAGGCTGTATAGTCTTTATTCAATACTTCATAATATGCGTCAGCATTCTTTTCTTAATTAATTATAATAATGCTTAAAAACAAAATGAACGATATAACCATTATCTTTGTAACATAAATTCCAAATTGAAGTTAAAATTAAAGAATCTTACTATATTGTAAACGCTATTTACATTATTGTAAGAAAATAGAGTATGAGTATGCTATGCATTCATTCGATAGTATCACTAGTCTCATCTTTAGCTCTAGACATAAAAAAATGAGTTGAGGAAAAGAAAAAGAAAAGAAGGGATAAAGAGAAAAGGAATAAAAAGAGAAGAAGAATTCCGCATGTAAAAACGTGTAGAGAAATATTGAAATATAATAGATGTAACGTTGCAATGCTGTTGATGGACAATTTGTATTTCAATTACATACATAAAATATATCAAACTATTTATATCATAAAATATTCCAAATCTCTCTCTCTCTCCTGTCTGCTTATTTCTTTAGTTTTTTCTTTCAATAGAATGTCAAACATAATTTGTCTAGTCTTGTTCTTTGTTGTAAAGATGTTGACTTACAAATAGCATGTCATTATAATATAGACATTATCATGTATTAAATATCATTACCGATTAATAAGAAAAATTATTCTTTACAAATTATTTTACTAGTTATTCGATACAGATCAAGGCAGTTTGAGTTATTTTATTTTATTTTTTTATCTGTGAAAAGGAATCACGGTTTCTTTCAATACTCTCATATAATGAAATGAAGAGACGTCATACAATTATATTTTTCTCTTACATCTTAAATTACAGGGGAAAATATGCTATCCTAGAATATACTAGACCATAGCTCACTAATGTCACTAAACATTAAATTTTGCTACTGGAACTGGATATTATTCTGTGCAAGAATAAACCGTGATAAAAGAAAAGCTTGATCATGGAAAATTCTATAGTCTAGCACGTGCATGTCACAATCGTGAAAAACCTTAGAAGTTCTAAAAACATGGAGCATGAAATCGAGACTTTCACAATTCAGAATAGGTATTGGGAATAGAAGATTATATTCTACTTGTCTGGTTTAATTAAACTAAACTCACGCAGCCCTACTTTTGAACAGTTATATAACTAACGACTGGGTTGACAACGTACAAAACTTTCAGGATTATATTACAGCTTACTGAGCTTACAATACAAAACTGACAAACTAAGTAAAACGCCAACGCAATTTACTACCCACTACTCAGTAGTTCTATCGAAGCGATAAGATTCTATTATTATTATTATATCGTCAGTTGATAGAGAAACATGAAAGGGGAGATTATTTTATTTTTAGTTGATGTCAGAAACAGTATTCCTTTGAGGCAATTCTGTTTTATTCCATGTATTTACTTTTACAATACGAAAATAAATCAACAGAGTCTGATTTCAGTTAAAATAAACCACAGTAAAACGGATGTAAAAAAATAGCGGAATCAGAGTATTTTTTAACTCTTGCTGTCAACTGCCTTTTTCCAAGGAATTGTCAGTTTTTGTTGTCAACCGAGTTGACAAAGCTGGAGTCAACTTACTACTTACGTTATAGTGCAGTAGCAGTACCGACCTTCCTGTGACCCTAAGAAAGAACATGTACACAAAGTCTGAACTAATTACATTAATTAGTTTTTGAGATTTGAGATATCGCTCAATCAAATACATTAGATAGACAGACACACAGATTAGCAATCATATAAAGTGGTTCCTCTACTGAATAAGTCAACTTCTATAGAATTGTCCCATATCTTTATAATATGTTTCATATTTTACTAACAAACAAATTTTAATAGCATACCATTATTGATTCTACAACACTTAAAATCATCACAGTATTCTGTCTCAAGTCAAAACGGTTCATTTCAAGCATTCAAATGCACCTTTGCAGTAACTTTAATGTTGCAATCATTACAGAAAATTACGAACTACCAAGGTTAGAATGAATGAGCAATGTTAATTGAAGTTTAACTGTTTGAAATCAACAGCTTTTAAGGGTGAACTGAGCTCTGACCGAAACAGGGTTTATTAAACCCAACATGTACCACACATCGTTCACATGCAAAGACATTCCTTCTGTGTCCTTATTCATCAGCGAAACACACTGTTCATAGTTTTAGTTAATTATACAAAGTAATCAATAAAAGCGTTTTACTGCTTTGACTTGCCTTAACGTAAAAACAAACTCTTCAAAATAATAAACAATAATATGACTATCTCCATTCTATCTTTCAGTGAGTTATTATTAGTTGAATAGCTACAGAGTAAAATAAGCAGAAAAAATTATGTTGTAGCTAAGGAAATGTCAGTCAGACTTTATCCAAAATGCTTTCAACCAAGATTTCAGGAATAGAAATCATAAGGTCAACACAAGCAAAAAATTAAGGTGGGTACATATCCTCACAGAGATATTTTGGCTGCTCTGCTTTTACATTCTTAATAAAATCACCATCTGACAGTGGTTGCAATAATGTTTAGAAAATAATATTAGTCATTCTAACAGTAGACTAAACTGCGAGGCTAGCAGTCAAAATCGAAATAAGTAGGTGTACTACACATCAAAGAAAGAATGCAAATGGATGATGATGAGAAAGTTGTAATTATATTGAAATATTATATTAAGCTTCTAAACCACAAGTATCTGTGTTATTTTATCTCTAACTATTACACCAGCTACAAAACCATCGTACAAATAAAGTTTTAATAATGAAACATACATCAATCAAACCACCAAGCAGATTAATATGCAACTGGAGTCGAATTCACTGCTTCCATTTTGGACAGCGGTCTCATTCTCATCATTCTTATACCAATAAAAATAATACCCTCACTCACAAGTTCGGCTTTGATGAACCATTGGTTAACGAATTATAAAAGTTTCGTAATCAAAAATAGAAAACAGTTTTTGATTTAAGCAATCACAAATTGGTTAAGAAACTGATTGTAAAAATAAATTGTCAATTAGCAAAACACAGGAACGCTTCAAGGTAGACTAACAATAAGTAAACCCCTACAGACCACTTTTATTACTCTTTTTATCTATCGATCTTGTTATAATAGATAATACTTTGATTGCCTATAGACATCAATCTGACATATACTGCCTTTCAGGTGAAACCTGAAGTTAGTGTACAAGAAAGGTGCTTATACAAAACATGAACGTGTCAGAGGTCATAAAGGAGCTGTTCGATCGACCTTATCTTCAAACTTAGCCTCTTAAGTTTGATTGATCTATATCAAACCGTTCTTAGTTATCCTACATACAGACGGACACACATTCTATTTGCATTTAAGTTTTCTCGAGAAATCTAAGTGTTACGTACATTACGTACCTATTCATTATTACGAGAACAAAGCATTTATAAGTGTAGTATAAAATGTGCTTAGAATGCCAAGCATGACATTTTAATTAAAACAGTGCAAATTGAGGACTGTTGCTATTTCTTTGTTTGTTCTACTTAAGTATATAAGTAAGCAGACTATTTAAATCAGTGACTTCAAAGTATTGACTACACACAATTTTGCATCCTCTCTATTTCATGTCACATAATAACATTAACATCACAGAAAAGCAACATCATGATTAATGATGGAGGAATGATCTAACGAAAATAACAATTGTCTTAAATAAGTAATAGTATAACATTGTGCGCACTGTTCAATGCCTATCTTGACTACGACACATTTAAGGGAAATTACACAAAATGTATATAGCTAAACGTATAACTAAATGACCTTCTGTGTAAAAAGAACATTTTGGCTATCTAAATAACTTTTAAAATTCAAATGATCGTTTTTAAACCGAAAAGTAAAATACAAATCTTGATAATTAATTTAACATAATGTTTGAGTTGATAACTGCCGTAGGAAATAATGTGCTTTACAGTCTTTTCAATTACAAAACTGGTGGGTACTACTAATATTATACTGGTATTATAGCAAAATATTGCATTTTAGTGCCTCAAGAAAACCATTGCAACTGTAGCCGTAACACATTTATGAAGTACGTAAATAAAATGTGGTCAATGTATCTCATTAAAGGCTACAGCTGCGTAGTTCATCTCGAAGGGCAACATTGTAGTTCATAAAAAATATTTTTAATCGTTTTATGTATAATAAATATGTAGTCTCAACTCTCAACCGCTAGACTGTAGACTTCCTCAACTCATAATTTTAAATGTGCCTAATCATAAGTTAAAAATATTCTCCTTGTGGCATAAGAAATATGTCAGAAGTTTGAAATGTTATTCCTAACGAGAATTCACATCTGTGCTTACTTATCAAAGAAGATTACTCGTAATGTAATTACCCTAATTTTTACCAGGATGCGGCATGCCTCAAATTTCTATAGTCGGTTCATTTTCTCTGACGATGAGTAAAGAAAGAGGAAAATAAGTACCAACCCTTTGAAAGCTAATGGCAATCCTAGTGGACATGATAACCTTTAACTTTATGCTTAATAAACTTTTAAAGTCTCTAAAGGTCACACAAGGAGTGGGGGCTGAAATCTGAAGTGAAGGGCTTTTGTGCTTTACGGCTTGATAGATATTTTCAGCTATTTCCCAATTGACAGAGACAGTACATGTACAAACAAGGAAACTGTGTGTATTTAAGAGTCTACAGGTCTGTATAAGTGGGAAAAGCTCCGAAAATAAAAGATTATGCCATATCCGGACCCTAACCCACGTATGCTTGAAATATCTTCAGCAAACGTGAGATTATGCTTGACACACAATTATTGTATAAAATTTACAATCAAAATTGAAAAATAATTTCTACATTTCTTCTGCCAGTACAAATTAAAAATCGGCAGTTCTTATACAGCTAAAGATATAACATTTTAAACTTTAAACTCTCTAAAAGTTCACCAACCTAGACCTACGTATTTCTATTCAATAGACTAATACTACACAGAAAATGTAAGGTTCCCCGTAATGAATAAAATAAAAGTACAACGTATACCTTAATTCATTATACTTACATTAACCGCACAGATAATATTATTGCTAGCTCTTGGTTGTTATTATGTTATCATTGTAAATGTGTGTAATTTCCATAAACTAGTCAATATTTGATGCATTTCTGCTGATTTCTGAAACGACTGTAGTTTCTACTGTAATTTATACAAAACTATGTGCCTACCAATTAGAGACATAACATACGCGAAGTGATTAAATAAATATCTTCTGTTGAAACTTAATCTACTGTCAAGTATTATATTACATTTAATCTTAAAGCTTCATCCGTTGTAATCTTATAGCATAAATGAACTTCACAAATGATTAAAAAGGCATACGTAAAAAGTTGAACATCTTTCATAAGTATAACATTAAATTAAAGACGATGACGCAATGTATGCCTTCAGTTGCTTAACGTTGCATTCGACGAGGCAAATTATACATGTTTTTTATGCTCCACAAGCTGTGTCACTGATAGTCCTATTCCTATGGCTTTATGTTACACAGAATGATCTTCCTATTTTCATTCATTTTGTTTGAGGACAACTTTATAGCACCGCTTAGCACTCTAATCTATAATCATCTTTATTTTTTCGAAATTTATATCACAACAAGTGTTGAAATATACAACACACTATTTTTAAAATTCAGTCTCAGATTATCTTAATTCACTTGAAAAGTTTTAACCAAAAAAATAAGAAATTATGCTGAATGTATTTACATTGTTAAATTTTTCACTCCATCATTAAAACGGGAGCTGTCTTAGATTAACCTATCCAATAATGTTATTAGTTATAGCTGAAGAATGAGATTTTCAAAAAATTTACTTGTCGTTCAATGGACTTTATTTACGCGGCGTTTGGATATCGTCACTTTTCTGATAGCAATCCTTACGAAATATCGTCATTAAATGGCAACTTTATGCTGCTTCAAGGTCGGTCACTTCCATATCGCAATTTTAATCTCCTCAATTTTATTATTTCACTCTCATACAACATCCAATGCAAGATAAACTTGTATAATTACTGTATCTATTACATTGTGTTAAGATTTCTGCAAGGCGAGGGTTTATTAAGTATTGTAAAATTGCAATCTATTTATAAAATTTATTTTTTGTATGATGGTTAGTTGTGAGTTTTGCTTTTTCATTCCACGTAAAATAAATTTTGATTCTAATAAGTACGTATGTAGCTGGCTTTGTTTAAACTCATATTCCAACAGGAGCTTCTAAAGAGGTTCCGCCAATATTAAGCTGAGAAAATATAGTACTGCAAAAGATGAAAGATTGTCAGTTGTGTCAAAACTGTCATAAATATCAATGGCAGTTTGAGGATTTGTTTGTATTTGTATTTCAAACAGACCAAGCAACTGACTTAAGTTTATAGTTACACTATTTGCGAATTATCTGTGGACCACAATACAAAAGTTTTATTTAATTTGCGCTAATAAAAGTATAATCGGTCAGTTGGTGCTTGTGTAACACAACCGATTAGCAATAAGTAATGACTCAGAATTGCATGTCATAATACTCCATTCAATGGTAACAAGCAATTGCCAGTTTAATCATTATTGTATTTAACATCATGAAAACAGCATGTAACTTGTTAGTGCTTACTGAATTCCCAGTAACCTTTACCATTAATATAAACCTATGAATTGATGAGAGAGTTAGAATTTATGGTAGCTGTGGAACAAGTGAGTGACGAGAATTCTATGTATATATTATATCGTTATGAGACTATTTGAAAGGGTTAACTAAACTAATTTTCCACTATTACTACCCACATGCAATATAAACAAGAAAAGATGGACAACATCGTACCTGTATGCCAAAGACATGCATTGAAACAATTTTGTCAGCGATCCATCTATTGAAATTGAGGTGTTCAGAAAGGGCATAGACATAGGACTTCGGTTGTAACTGGGCCCGGCCACCACAGGTAATTCAGGAGGCTTCATTACCGGTTCCATCTGCATCATCATCATCGGAGGATTGTAAATATCCGCCACACTTACAACTGGACCGGGGCAGGTGGTGGGTGGAGCTTGAACCACCACAGTATCATCCGGACCAGGGGGAATTGGCATTCCAACTTCGTATTCCTCATCCTGCGCTTCTGACTCGGGTTCGAAATCCGAAACCATGAAGTGACCAGAATGTATGGTCTCACGCATGCGAGGTCCTGTAATGACACTCATTTTGTTTCCAGTGGCGGACGTGGAGTTTCTGTTGTCTCCACTAAGAAGAGATGAACCTTGGGTCATGTTTTGCGTTCGTCTCTGGCTATGAGACGGAACGGGAGCTTCCACGCATGTATTCAGATTGAATTCTCAAATAAACTGGTGTCACGAAAATATTTTCTCCTCCACCGCCCACGTTCGCAACCTGCCTTTTTTAGGTATTTATTACAGCCTTCTCACACTACACAAATGTAGTAGATTCAAACTTAGGCAGTTTTAAACGGAGTTTTTGATTTAGAATCTTGAATATTTCAAGAATTACTTGTGAACACAGTATACAACGATTGTAATTGCAAGTTCCTCGAAATCTGTAAAAAATCGAAATAGAATAAATGAAGAAATATTCAGAATAAGTAGAATGAATGAACAGATACCTACTGGAAATGATTTTGATTTTATAATAGCAATGCACACACCCTTTGGCTACCTTTATCACATTATCAGCAATAATATTATATAACGCATTAAACGTCAATTTGGCAGATAAGAAAGGTATACATACATTAACGATACAATTTATACTAAATAAAACGCTTAGAAAATATAACGTTCTTTACATTTGGTTCCCACTTAAACTTCTCCTCACACTCCAATGAGTCCAATGTAAGTTGATGAAGGTAAATATTAATGTGAATATCAAATCAATTATGTACCTATAATTTTGTTTATTGCAGTTAGTACGTAGTAGTAAATACTTACAATGTTACAATGCCCCTAATTTAGGTATATTGCACTGTTGTAGGTATCTTGCACTGTATAGATTATTATCATCAACACTAAAACACTAAATTCAACAAGCTCTGATAACTCACGAGATTTTATATCCGCAATATTGACTGATAATACGCGTCTGTTTTCACTTTGTATCAATTAATATCGTATCTGTGGACTCGAGTGGGTATTATTTATTTGCAGAGACTCACGCTGAGTTTTTGATACTTGATATAACGCAATCATAAATTAATATCTTAAGTATACAAAACAATAATTAATATGGGGCGAGAAACCTGGGGTAAATTAAATTCGCAAACTAATCACATGAGGTTGAGACAGGCTACGGCTTGAACAAAATAATTCTGACATTTGAGTAAAGAATGAATATTTCTGTACTTTATGTACATACAATATATCACGCTTTTATGAACTTTATAATGCGGTGTTATACACCCATCAATTATGTAACTTTAATTTCCACACAACAAACTTCATAGATTTCTGCTAGCACCATCATCACTAAAATCAAGGGATCCTATACCGAGTAACGAGTATGTGCTATTTTAACTCAACTTCAACTTGAGCAACTACATTTTGGTTGAAAACTTTTGATTTGTTCATTAAATAGTCGGTATCGGTGGTGCAGCCATATTTTATTGTGGTTGATGTTAGAGAGATTTAGTAATTACAAGAGCTGCTGCCCTACTAGCCTGATGGTCACTCAAACCAAACTAAAGTTTTATCACGGATGATTCTGCTTTGTTACATTTGTGTTATTTGTTTTAATACTGCTATTGCTATCCTTCATCCTTTTGGCCTTGACTGTTCTTTTTGACCGTATATTTTATGTACAGGTTCAATGATGAGCGTTTCAGTTGAAGTGGTCGACTAACACCACCATACAAATTTACATTTAAATATTATCTACTAGGTAGTAATTATAGTTTGGTTTCGTACAGTAAGTGGTAAGTAGGCTCTCTGAGTAGCTGCGCCATACAATACATACAGCAGGAAAAATTTTAGATAAATAAATATACAAACAGTAAACACTACAAACAGAGCTAAACACTCATCTCTGCACAAAGCAAACAATATGCAACAATTTAATTACTATAATATTTTATTCAAGCAATATTTTGTGTCTCTATATGAATTCATATTCTGCTTCACAGTATTTTGACACAAATTATATTATATCACAAAAAATGAAACTAGAAAAGAACATTAAGTTGACAATAATATAAGATTTGATTTCTCAATTATTACGAAAATAAGAAATACACCATTTGCATTTCGATATTATTACTGGCAGGATTAAAAAATCATTGAGTGATTAATTTTATTTTTGAGTTAGTTAAAGTTAATCAATAAATAGCATCTTAGCATCTTTCCGAAGTTGCTATTTATAGGTTGAATATTGATGTGCTCAAAATTCTTTATAATTAAAACTACAAGTAATTCTATTCTACATTTTTCATGTACTGAACCGACTAGATCAAGAATTTCACCTGCACTGAATAACCCGCATCCATATTATGTAGTACAGTGCATACTTAAGGTAATGAAGTTTAGTGGTGCTGGGTCTGGATGCCGGGTGAAGAAAATCGTTTCATGCTATATTTTGATTTGATGGGTCGTTATTTCATTATAATATACCTCATTAATTGTTTAAAGGAAATTAAGGAAATGACATTATACACGTATTATTATTTCATTATACACATTATACACCTATAAACGTGCAACCACGCATTATTTCTGGATCTTTCTGGTTCTGAGCTATTGAATTGAAAACCATCCGATAATAATTAGATGTCGAACTTGCATGCATGGTATAAGTGCATCATAGTACATTCATTTCATATCATTAATTAAACTTGTTCGCCCCTATTAATACTCGTAGAATTTTATGCTGGGAATAATTTTATGTCGATTTCGTCTAACATGCTTGAGGAAAATGTTTGATTTTACTTAATTTAATTAGTAAACAAATGAGAAAATTTTCTCCTGTTGAAATGTAGAAAAATAAATTTAAACGAACTTGTGTTCATAATTCAAAAATCAAACATGTAAATTAGTTTTATTGAAACAAAGAACAATAATGCACTAGTAGAACATGCTTAGATATTTGTTTGTCATGATTTTTATAATTATGATACTGTGTATCAAATAATGATGTATCTACACAGAGAATAAATTCCATTTTGTTAAATCATTTTAAAATGTAAGTAAAAAGTAAAATGTATGGTATGGTATTAAAATTCATGTATGTATGCTTTTCTGTTTATGAGCAAGATTATAGAATTACATGTAAATCTAACTCATAAGTAATAGATTAATTTACTAATTCATAATCTAGCAAGTAGCCTAACTAGATCCAACTAGTTAATAATTTTTAAAAATGCGTTTCTATATGAATATAGAAACAAGCAATGCATGTTGAACATGTACATTACCCCATAGAAGCACGTTTCATTTTCATTGTATCCTGCCAATGTAAAGGAATCATTCCCATTATGTGCAGTATATTAATATCAAACAGAATATAATGGGCTGGCCCTTACTAGGTTTTGAAATTCTTTGTTTGATTAATTATGTGTAATTAACTAATTACTTACTTGTGATTACCTTTAATGTTGAAATACAAATAAATAAAAAATAAATAAAAGCTGCAGTAGTAGTAATCTAAAAATATCTAACCATTCTATCTAATTCTTACAGACAGTACAGAGGTGCAATGATAATAGTATAATAGATAATAATAATAATAATAACACAAACGTATTTGATTGATAGCTTACCTTTTATCAGATCCGATGTTGGAGTTCTGTGTTTTTAGTTTTTATTCTGATCGGCAAAATTACCTCTATCAACAGTAGAAAACCATCAATTATAACCCTGTACCAATTCACTTTTTAACATTTAATTGGCAGTAGCAAAGTAGGATAAAATATTTATTTGAAATTTTAAGACTTTTCCTGTCTATCTACAATCCAGGTGTACGTTGTATTTGTGCATAGCCACTTGCCCAGTATATTATACAGTCGGCTACTATGCAAAAAGTCTGAAGACCCTTGAAATTGTTCAGTACTTAATGACTATTACTTACAATAAGAAAGTTATCAAACATAACGGCAACCTATTTCAAAGGTTTTAACCACGAATTTTAATTAGTCGGTTATCTTAATGTTAGCAAGGTGAGTTTTAGCACCAATCACTGATCAATGGCCTACAAGAATAATATTGTGTCGTTGAAACGATATCCAAAGGAAGTTTTTATTTTATTTTATTGGTAGGTTTCAGAATTACTTGAACGGTTGTTGAATGAAATTCCAATTTATGAAACAAGCGTAGAAATAATTTGAAAATATTTGATATTGCACAGTTTGATTGGGTTTATAAATTTAAGTCATAAGTTCGAAGCTGAACTTTACAATTTTGGCTGTGTAGAGATGATGTCGAATGTTCTCAAAACTGTTCACACTGCTATGATTGATTATGTATTAAAACCAATCAATGCAAATAATTAATTACTTTGTTCCGTCACTGATTGTAACAATCAATCCACTATGAACTTTTACTTTTGAAACACATAATATTGAATATGAAGACACAATTCAATATTTCAAGGTGCAATGTTTTCTTCTCTACAGTCCAGATATTTGGTAGGATGTTAAATCTTAGTTGGGGATTGGAAAGATGTAATAAATTGAGTGGAACAGCGGATGAAGGCTGGAAGAATAGAAATAGAGCAGATTTATTTCTAATATTGGAGATAGGAGATAGAGTGTGGATTGTGTAACATTCACCAGATGATACGTAATAATGAGGAACAGAACAGACCGAGCACTGAACAGCAGCAGAGCGTGGAATTGAGTATCGCTCTCCAACAGCTTCTTACATCAAATGAAAATAAATGAAACTTTCATCAGCACCAAATACACAAGTGCGCAAGCATCCATGAGGCAAAAATCAAACTAGTAGGTAGTCTGGCTCTGGCTACATTTCCTTGTATCATTTTTTAAACATTACATTACTCAACTTACAATTAGTATTTAAGTGATGCGGAGAGCAACTAAATAGTAAGCGCATACAATGTGGTTTGTTTGAATGTACAATAGTCTTATGTATTTTATGTTCTTATTAGTTAGCCAAGCTAACCAAGGCCATACCCAGCATTTCTGTTTGGGGAGGCACGACCCATCGTGGGGTCACCCTCAAATGTCAATTGGCATTTGGGGAAAGCCCGCCTGCAAAAACACCGAAAAAAGGAGTAATTCACGACCTTGGGCCGCAAATAAACCCGTTTTTCCTGAATTTGAGCTGCCCCCCTCGGTACGTCCTTGAAGCTAACTAAGATGGTTAGTATCATACCAAACACCGGATAAACCATCTCCTAAAAGTGAAAATAAGCAGGCATCTAAGCCTCTAAAAACCACAAAATAAGCTCTTCAAGAGACCCTAAAAATTACAAAACACATACATTTTTCACACAATAATGTAAAATTAGACGATATTTAAGCCTTTTGAACAATTTCATGCTTCTTAAATCAAAATTTATCCTATCTCCATCCCTACAAATGGACGTACCCAGTAGAACAAGGACATCTTGGATTTACATATTACGTAATTCTTACGAAAACTTATCGTATTTTCAAATGATTTTTTAAAACTATGTAGCACAAATAATCACTTGTATTATTATATTATTATATTAGTATATTATGTGCTAATTTTAGACACTTCGCTTTCTGATTTGAATCAGGCTCGGAGACAATTTGAAAGTCTCGACTGTGCAGTACGCACATTTATCAGGGAAACGTCCTCAAACGGGGGTTGAAAGTAGATTTAAAAGCTTCTAAAGTTTTTAAAGAGTTTTTTTTATAATTTAATATTAATTTAGCAAATTGCATACTACTGCACTCTAAATTAAAGCGTAAAGTGAACTGACTTTCACAATTCTGTATTTCGAAATTAATTATTTACACACTGATAATGGGTATGTAGTATGTAGGTTGTCGAGAGTAGCACCGGTGCGGGCACCTGCAAAAAGCTGTGCAGGTGCGGGTCTGAAAATCATGGTAAGCGGGCGCTGGTCGGGTTTCAAAGCTGGTTTTGCGGGAGAAACAACCAACACGGTGATATTCACGAATTATGAATAACTCTGTATGTGATTTAAATCAGATACAAATTCAGTATATTCAAATAAATGACACCAAGTATTTTATGATTTTGCGGATTATGTCCTTTTGCGGGTGCGGTTTGGGTTTTACTCTGCCGAGTTTTTGCGTGTTGCTGCTTGCGGGCGCAGGTTATATAATTTCGGCCCGCACTTCCCTCCAGTAGGTGGTAGATCTTTGAAGATGATCATAATGTATAATATTTTATATAATTGGATAATAATAATATAGTTACGGAGAATAATAAGAGTATCCGGCGAAGGTAGAACCTCACTAACAATGGCAGAACACTAAAAATTAGATACAAAATAAATATACTGTTAAATATTGCATAAATAAACAAGAATTGTTTAAAGTGGTCAAGACCACTTTAAACAATGTAAACATAGTAACTACTTTGCACTAACGATAAGTGAGTT
>JABASD010003127.1:0-21790 GCA_019776165.1 Pogonognathellus flavescens
GGGGAACTGCATTTTGTAGCTAGGTTTGCCGATGCCGACGGTTTCCCGACGGTGCCGACAAAATACTTATTATGGCCCAATGGTGTGTGCAGCTCGGGATTTTCTTCCCTTTGAAAGATGAAATTATAACTATTTATCTTATTTGATTGCTTTAATAATTCAGCACATTAACATTCTCCATAAAACTATTTTCAAATCATGGCTATCTGACACAACATTAATTGACGGCTCCTAAAAGGGGAAAAACAGTGTAAAACTATAGTATTCGATTAGTGCATGAAATAATGTTTTAGTGGAAATTAATTTAATTACTTAATTAGTATACCACAATATGCATATAAAATGAGGAAAAATGTAATAATTAAAATTTGTTAAGGCCTATTAAAAGCAATAATATTTATAACATTTTTACGCTTTTGTCTTTTGTGTTTCTTGTATAACTTCTCCAAAAGCATGGTATTAATTAATACAGTTAATATATTGCTCTTTAAAAATTGGAATAGTATTTCGATATCATGCAGGTAACATAAATAATAAATAGTAGCAGTAATCAGCAATCTTAATATCAATTTCTCGCAAGGGCGTATCTAGGATTTAGCATAAGGGGGAGGAATTCAGAGGCAGGAAATGAAATAAAATGAGGCCTTTAGGGAAAAAATTTGCAAAATTTTTCTGTTAAATAATCTCTTTTTTCCGAAATCTGGACATGTCAACCCGTACGTACATATGCCCTTGATTTCTAATATTCTGAAGCCAGCTTACAAGCGCAAAACTTGATAATTTATTCATTAGAAATTAGCAACAACGGTACATTTTGTTTTATTATATGTATTTAATTACATATAAAGTTGTAACTAATTTTATTATCTGGTACTTAGGATTAATGAAGGAGTTTTATTGTAATTTATTTCAAAGTGCAAATTCTGAAACATCCAGTAGGCAATTAAAATATTAAAAATAATTTTATTGTGGACGGTGAGAAATGAGAAATGGATACTTGAAGAAGTTGAAATGAAAAGTGGAAGTCTCCGTTTACCCCTTGACTGTTGGCAATCCCAGCGCGAGTATAAATAAGCTCCCTTTCAATTCTAACCATACACGCTTAATCTTTGCTTTTTCCCGTTCATCTTTGCAATTTGTTCAAGAGATTTGTATCAAAAACACAGCTGCTCTTATTTATTTATTAAATTCTGGACATTTCTGTTTATGTCAAGTGTATTTCCTAAATTCCGCAACTTCCCTAACCTAAAACCAATTACAGAAAGAAAATTTTAGCTTGTAAGTTTACAGTTTAAAAAGTTTTTGCATCCAGCAATATATCCAGCTATTAGCATCCAGCATCGTGAACGAACTATATTTGGCGAAGGTCTATTCTGTAAGTGTTCTCTTGTAATGAGGTTTGTAAATTAACATTAACATTAAATTTAATAATAATAAACGTTAAGAACTCATTTATTTTATCATTCAGCATTAGCGAATACAAAGATTTATTGCATCATTATGTATGTTCTGTCATCTGTGTCAGAGTTACGACTTTTCAATTTTATATAATTTTTAGGTGCTGTGGACTGTCAGTTGGGTGATAGTAGAATCAGATGTTATTGGATTTGGAGCAGATTGAAGTATTTAATTGCATTTTCTTTCTGCCAAAATGATGGAAAACCGACGGACATTTCAGTTATGAATAACAAATAGATGGCCACTTTATGATCATATGCATAAAATCCATTAACGAATCAAGTTTTGTAAGTACTGGTAAGATATCTATATTGTAAAATGAAATTGTGGGTATACTCGATTATACTGAATTCGAAATCCGATACATTAAAGAAGTAAAATATATTATTATAAATGTTTCTGTTTCACGGGTTCATTCTTGTTTTATGTTATTTTATTTGCAGGAGTGTCTTGTACGTGGACATGAACAGTACAGAGTGTGAATCTGTTTTAGTTTTGTTATCCTCCTTAAAATCCCAAGTTTCCAGTGCCTTAGTGACAATTCAGAATTGTAGTTCTTCCAAAGAAGCTCCTGTTCAAGATAAAGATCCTATTGAAAAAACGACAGTCAAAATGGATAAAGTAAATCAACCTCCAGTGTCGGAAAGTTCGCCAGCAACTCCAGCTTCTAGAGATGATGTGAAAGCTCAAAGAGAAGCCAAAAAGGCTGCCAAAGCCGCAAAAGCCGCTTTGTCGAAACAAAAGGGTAAAAGTGAAGGGGGTACACCAAGTACACCTTCTCAACCACAAGGTACGAAGCAACCAGCAACTAAAAACATCGAAAGCGACAAAGTTGTAAACAATGCTGGGACACCGAAAATTGAAAAGACGGATTCGAAGAAAATTGTATTAGAATCAGCCCAGACAGCAAAATCGCCTTTAAAAGATAAAAACAATGAAAAGTTAGTTCCACAGTCACCAGCTGCGGGGGATGCTAAAAACGCTGTTCCCGTTGAAAAAGACAAATCTGTAGAGACTCTCGGAACACCGGGGAAGAGTAAAGCACAATTGAAAGCCGAACGTCGTGAAATTCAAGAAGCACAAAGACTGGCTAAGACAGCTGGAGCAAAGGAAAATGTCGCAAAAGGTAAAGCATCCACCGATTCCCCGAAAGTTACTCAAAATAAGAATGCGCCACAAGTGTCGGTTTCCACTCCGGGAAAGTCAGCGGAACAAAATGCGACTACGAAAGTTGTGAATAAGAATATGCCCGATAGAAGTTCACTGCGACCAAAGCCAGCCAGGAGGAATATGTCAGAATCCAAAATGCAAACTTTGTTTGACCATTTACCTCATTCGGGAGACAGAAACGGTATTTATCCAAGTAGTCATGCGAATATAGATCCCGTGTTTGTAACTTTAGGTCAGAAATATGCCAATGGGGTATTTACATCATCGAAAGAACGCTGTATTGAATTATTGACTACTCTTCGTAATTATATCAAAGAATATCGGACACCCCCTGGAAAAGATTTCAAATATGCGTTGGCCCAATCGTTAATACCAAATTTTGAATTTCTTCAAAATAGTCGGCCTTTTGCTGTTGCAATGGAAAATGCAGTGGAACATTTTAATAATCTTTTGCGAGGATTGCAAAGTCAGACTGATTCTCAAACTGAGCAAGAAATCAAAGAGATGTTGGACGAAGAGCTTCAAAGGTTTATCGAAGAGAGAATCAACGCAGCTAAAGATGCGATTGTTCGTCAAGGAATAGATAGAATTAAGAATAACGACGTCCTATTAATATTTGGATGCTCTGAACTCGTTTGGTCAATAATTAATAACGCTGCAGAAAAGAAACATTTTTGTCTTGTAATCGTCCGAGATGTTTCATTATCAAATGATAGTGTGAAAGACAAGATATTGCAGTGTATTGAAAAATTCATCGATATCCGAAAATCAAAGGGAGATACATCCGTCTCTGTGGATTACATTGGAATAACTGGTCTGAGCAATCGGATTCAAACCGTCACAAAAGTTTGTCTGGACGCTGAAGGACTTCTTACAAATGGAAAAGTATTGGCAAGAGCTGGGACTTCAGAAATCGCTCTTATGGCAAGTGAACACAACATCCCCGTTCTTATATGTTGTGAAACTTATAAATTCTGTGACAAGTCTCCTACAGACTCTTTTTCTCTTAACGAACTTAAAAGTCCAAGTGATTCTCAAGATTACGATGGATATCTAAAAACGCCGGAATTAGTTTATGACATTACACCTTCAGAATTAGTCACGGCCGTTATTACCGATGTTGATATGCTCCCTAGCACAAGTGTCCCGGTTGTATTGCGGGTTCAGGAAAATCGCTCGAGAAATGTTTAATGCAATATTTTCTAATGACCCGCTAATATTTTAATAATACTAATAATTAACTAAAACTAATATTTATAATATGAAATAATATGTAAATCGTATTGACGATGAAACTACCTCAATTTTGAGGGTGTCGTCACTTAAGAGTAAATAAATAAATAAATAAATAATAATAACAGAGCTATGATAAGCCTTATTAAAATACTTATTCCATAACTAATATTGCCTGTTATGTAATATTGTAAATACTGATAGTTACAATTGTAATGTAAATTAGTCACCCAGCAGATTTGTCAATTGGCCCGCAGGAACTTGTATTATAAACGAAATGATCAAACTGTTAAAATAGTTTTTTCTGATGCAATCTGCACTTAAAATAGTAGATTTCTATTGTAGACTAACATTTTAATTGCAAATGTGGTGTTTTGGGTCAAGTGTAGGAAAAATAGTTGAAAATGAATATTATTATTGGGGGTTGAAAATGAGTTAACTAAAGATAAGTTAAAATGTAATGAGAATTAAAGAAATAAACCACACCTCCTGTAGTTCCGAATTGATATTATACTGTTTCCAATTTCTAAAAGACTGGAATTTGCATTTAAAACCAGCTTGATTTCAAAATTCGAATTACTAAAGAATAAATACATATAGTTAAATATTTTTAATGCATTGTGAGAGAAAGCTCATTTTTAAATTAGACTTTCTTTTTGTAAGGTGCAGTATTAGACTATTGGTGTAAGTAAAGTAAAATGTAGATGGAAAGTGTCAACTTTAAGAAATTTAGCTACTATCAATTTGTTTAGAATATAAACTAGTAAGTAGTTTTGAGTTTCATTAGTGTTAGTGTAGTATATAAAGAAAAAGCATTTCAAAAGCAATTTTAAAATGTTTTACACATAATTGTTCGAAAGTTAGAAATGAAATAAGGCACAGTTTAGTACACAGAAGGAGCACAACTTTTCTTTCAGCTATATGGTTCCATCTCTGCATGGTACGCATTCCAGTGAAAATCTTTTTCGAAGAAGATGCATCGTTTTCATGAACCTTTGTGTAAAATGAAAAACAGTATGTACTGCTTCATGTGATTCGTAGGAAGAAACGAATCGTTCCAGTTCCTTTCTCCATGTGGGACGATTGCTATTCAAAATCTCGGCAGTGTGTGGGGACTGCGCTTTCAGTAACAAAAAGTGGACGCGTCCTTAAGGATGAAGACGTTTTACAGCATGCGCCCTAAGAAAGTTTTAAAATTTCTGTCTTCACTGAATCGTATAAAAGGGAGACGGGATTTTTTTTGAATCAGTATTCCTTTGAAAGCTGAGAAGACAAGAAAACCTTCCACTTTGCAAGAACAGTCCTTCAAAATGACTTCTGAGAGCCCTTCGAGTAGCAACAGTAGCAACTCTACTTCTGATATAGATGAATTCGATAAGGCCATGGACTTTTCTTCGATCCTGAGTTTTTTAGACGAGGACGATTCGAGACCATCAGAAAAATCTGAAATGATTTCTAAAAGTGTAAGGAACTTTCTTTTTAAATTTATCAGCATTCTATGTTTATCCTCCAGCTATGCTTTCAAAATGAAAATTATCATTAAATTTCTCATTTTCGTTATTTTGTGTTTATTTTCAGAGAACCCCACACATGGATGAGAGTTTGAAGCATCGTATTTGGGTAGATGACTCATCTGCTACTTTCATGTCCCAATCGTCGAACGCAAATAATCTTCAACAAAACCATTCTCAAAATGGAAACGGAGGATTCAACATTCAATATTTGGACATCAAAGAGGAGGCAGTAGTGCAGCAGCAAAATCAGGATTCTACATTCTCTTCTCAGTCCTATCCTGCCTGGAGTCCAGCTATTTCAGAGGGATTCGGTCTTCTGCCTGATCCAACTGCAGCCAACGCCTGGAGTCCAGCTATTTCAGAGGGATTCGGTCTTCTGCCTGATCCAACTTCAGCCAACGCCTGGAGTCCAACCATTTCAGAGGGATTCGGTCTTCTGCCGGATCCAATTGCAGCCAACGCCTGGAGTCCCGCTATTTCAGAGGGATTCGGTCTTCTGCCTGATCCAACTGCAGCCAGCACCATTCAAAACGGGTTCCCATCATTAGAGCTACGTCTCAGTAATCCTTCAGACATTTTCTCCAACTTCTCGCAAAACATTTGGTCCCAATGGCGGTCTGCAGCAGACATTGACACACCTCGCTCTTTTTCGACATACGTGGCATTCTCTACTCAATTCGTAGGATACGTATTCTTCCACAATGAATACCCGGATGTCCAAACCATGGAAAATGATAATTTGACAACCACCGTCTTGGATCCAGTTGGTCGTAGACTGACTGTTAATATAACGAAAGATACAAATCACGACAAAAGACAGATTTGCTCTTTTCAAGCAAGATATCCAGGGATGTATACAGTTTCTGTTACTTCTCCGCTCGGGCGTTTGGCTTCTGTTCACGTCACCGGAAGTCCATTCACAATTCCAGTTTCCCGTAATTACAGACTTACCGCTCAACTACTTCCCCTGAACTCTTACATCTGTCCAGCGGTCAAGGCGTGGGGGATTACATACAATCCACTGAATGAAAAGGTGAAAAATATTTTAAATATTCATTTTTTGGTGATGTTGATGATGATTTGTTAGAAATGAAAAACTGGTATAAAAAATGAATAAATAATATAATTTCAAAAATTGATTGTTCTTTATTTTCAGATGTATGTGGCTGATCGAGAGACTCATCAAATTCTAACGTACAATTCGCTGGGGATTCAAGTAGATTCTTTTGGACTTATCGGATCAGGATCAGACACTGAAAAAATGCACCGACCCACAGGAATAGCAATAGACGCCCGCAATCAACGCATCGTCGTCAGTGACAAGGATAACCATCGCATTTGCTTTTACGACATGAACGGAGTTTTTCTCTCTGCATTTGGACAAAGGGGGCACAAGAATGGCGAATTTCATTATCCGTGGGGAGTTGACGTATCACCGGATGGAGAAATTATCGTTGTAGCTGATTCCCGCAATCATCGAATTCAAATGTTCGATCAAAATGGCAATTTTCTGAGGAAGTACAGCGTGTTTGAAACCAATCCATTTGAATTCAAAACGGAATTCAATTATCCTCGTGGCGTAGCTTTTGACAAAGAAGGTAAGATATTTATTTTGAAGAAAAACCTTTTAAAATTTATATATTTTCAATTATTTGTGTTTAAAAAGTTAAAACATTTCAAATTACCAACAATACTGATGGAAACTGATTTATTATTGCAGGTCTATACATTTACGTAACTGATTTCAATATTCACACCGTTTTCAAGTTGGATGTCGAACTTACAACAAGAACGAACATTATTCCTGACAACCTGAACATGTCTCGACCTCAAGGCCTTGTTGTTGACGCCGTGGGAAACGTATTGGTGTGCGACTCAAGAAATAACTGTATTCGAGTCTTTTCTTCTGAGGGGGAACTGGTTACATCTATTCTGGGCGGTAATTCATCATTGTTCCACATGCCACAAGATATCATGGTCTTCCCCAATGGATTTATTGCCATCGTCGACAGCAATTCTAACATCAGGGTCTTTTGAAAAAGAAATCAACTGGGAAAAATTTCGAGGTGGTGGTGACTGAATATATATTTCTACGGGTTTGTCTACCTTTATATTCAAGACTGGGTAAACTTAAATAAGAAAACAACTATACATAACATAGAAAAGATAAATAAGCGTGATCAACATGTTTCCACCAAACAAAGCACACTGTGATGTATGATGTACAGGCGTAAAGTTCCACTTGGAGGATACTGTTTGTAACCTTGTTTGTTATCTGTTATTGTTGTCTTTGTTGTTTCATCATATGTATCTAACCTTTCTGCAAACCCTCTGCCTATATTAATGTAATATATTATAAAATTATATGTTATTTGTTTCGTTAAGTTACTCTGACACGCATGACGCGTTACTAATTTGTCTTGATATTTGTTAAAGTGCAATATCAGCAAATTACAATAATAATTACTGTACAATAATATATAATCAATCATAAACTGTCTAATTGAAATTGAACTATCTCAGGAAGAGTGTTAGCTCACCAACCTGATGCATGTTGGTTCGAACTTTGGGAAGATTTGTGCTACATAATTGTGTTTTGTATTTTATTCTATACAAAACTACCAATAAAAGACACTACACAAAATACTTGATGATGTTGACATTATTTTTATTATATAAACGCCTACATGCATTCAAGGATATTCATCTTCACTCTTAGAAATAATTGCACTCATATTAGAAAACAGTTTATGAGACAATTTTCAGAAAGGTCTATATATTTTCTTTTATTCGCCTGTCGCTTTTTACAACACTGGTTTCCTTACATACGCAAGCTTCTTACTTGATTTGAAATGTACAGTTTAGTTTACAATATTTTATATAAATTACAATAGAAACTTTTATAATATCGTTCATACACTATATACACACACGGGCTTGGGCTCTATGCTCTATAATTCATTAAACAGTGTCATAAAATATGTACTACGATACATACTACACATAAAAAAGCACACGCTTTGTCTTTTTTCATTTATAAATATTCCTCATACAAAATTTGCCTTTGTCAAGTAAATAAAATAAATAATTGACACCTTTACAGAAACATGCTTATGGCAAAAAGTGCTAAAATATGTAGCATGAGTTTTAATTTAGGGTATTTGAGTCCTAAGGGACCCTTTTCTTTCTTAAGGTTTCTTTCATGAATAAATATTATACTAATTTTAATAAATACGGTTAACATAATAATTACTGTATATATTAAAGTCTTTTTTGGTCTAGTCTAGTGTAATTTAATTTACATTTATATTAGGACGATGCAGAACGTTGTCTAACAGGTGGTCCGATAAATGAGAGTAAACAGGGAAGAAATACAAGAGCGTGTGCAGCTCCAAAAATCAGGAGAGCTAAATACACACGGAAGAAAAACACTCTGACTAACTGAGATTGAGCGAATGCTAAAATGACAAGTCCGACGACTTTGGTAAATGTGACTCCCATGAGAACAGATTGTCCTTTGCTCACTAAACTTTCACTGGATCTTTCCACACGACTGGCTTTCTTTGAGATTGTGAAAGCGTGCACAATCATCGTACTGAATTCCGTCGCTATTCCCACTATCTGTAAAACAAACAATGAAACACAACCAATTTATTTCAATTTCCTCCAGTTCACTTTGTTTACACTTTACAAATGTATATGTAGACACTTGCATTGGTATTTCTAAGGGATTTAAAAAATTACATAGAAAAAACGTAAAAAAATTGTTTAAAAAAAGAAATCAGTAAAAAAACTTACCATAACTAGATTGACAAGAGAAATAGCGTTTAACGGAACACCAGACAGCCGCATGAATCCCCCGACATTTATTACAATCATGATTGTTGTAAGAGTTATGATTAGGGAAGAGTAAATGTCAAAGCCTGTGAGAATGAATGTTACGGTTATCACAGTGGCTAATGTGATTCCAAGTAGTTTCAACGTGTCACCCCAAATGTGCAAATACTGTTCGTAAAATACGTAGAAGGAAGAATATGCAAAAACTTGATGACTTGTTGAATTCGTTCCTGCATAATTAAAACCAGAGCATCATTTTAGTATTCTTAATTTTACATGGAATGTGTAACACTTTATATAACATGGCTTTTTCAAGTATAGTATAAAACATTTACATGGCATTTTCAGAAATTTAGTTCATACCTTTTTGAAGCATTCTGGTAATATTAGCTGCTACAGTTCTTGCTTCGGCCATGGCATTTAAATGATCCTGCGACGTACTTAAAGCAGTATGGTGTGTTTGGAAGTGAGACGAACCGATACGTAAAGGTCTTCCTCCGTAGCTTTTGACAAAAGTGACCGAATCAGAGTAAGCTCTTCCACCCTTAGGGCATTCATTAAAAGGACTGTCTTGTAAAAACCACGAAATGTATCTGTCGAATTTCTCGTATGGAATGCGACCATTATTTAATGTCACGTCCTCGTGTAATTCGCAAGGTTTACAAAGTCTAGAAAATTCAAGTATAAGGTTAATGTATTAATTACACAAAGCACTATACTAATGAATAATCTGTTTACAGTTCATTAGAAAACGATAGGTAGGTAATTAAAATTACTTTGAATCAACAATGGAACTTGGACAGAATCCAGGATCTTGTACGTTCCATCTGCAGCAATTTTCATTTGAAGCCCAATCTATGTAGTCATCTATCCATGAATCGGATGGTTTAGCAACGTACGTTATATTGGCCACTCGACTGGCTGAAAATATTTGCGAAACCAAACTATGCGGGTTGTCGCCACCACGAATTAAATTTTGATTGCGTTCATCCGCATAATTGAATGTGGAGCTGTTGAGGACGAAGTACAAAGGGTGGCTGACTTGGAGAGAGTCTTTAGAAACGTCGAAGAATTTAGAAATGTAGGAATCTTTTGGGATGGGCAATGTAGGTTCCATTCCAACATCGATGGAGGGAATTATCGCAACAGAAGAGCAAAACCAGGCAAAAAAGAAAATCAAAACACCGACGCGAACGGGGAATTTCGTGAGAAGAGGAGCCAAGAAATTCTTAAATGTCGCATGAATGCATCCTGGGTTTACTTTGCCCTTAGGAGGTGCTCCTTTTAAGCTAAAACAATATACAGATTATTATAAATTATTCAAGACTAATAACAAATTATTCACACAAGAGTTGACACTACTGAATGCATGGTAATTTTATTATTTCAGTAATTAATTTAACCCAGATGTATGCTTGGCTTACCAGCATAATAAATCAAACCGGTTTTCCTCGCGGCGAGAAACGTCCAGGGAAATGATAGAAATCAAACACGTAAACTGAAGCACAGTGTTCACGAGAACGGCAGCTCCAGTAAAAAATGCAAAAGTTCTCACAGCAGAAATACCCGTAAGACCAGCTAAAATCAAAAAGTCAGTCATGAAAAAACTCAATTAAAAAAAGACAGTATTCTCATTCTTCTCATTCCTGTGTGAGTCCTTACCCAATGCAAAAGCAACAACACAAGATAAAGAATTCAGCAATAAAGTTGGTGCTACTTCTCCCACAGCGCGACCCAAATGTTTTACCGTCGATTCACCCGTTTCTTTCGGAAGGTTCTGGTAATGCTGAATCATAATTATCGTATTGTCCAATCCCACTGCAAGAACAACGAAGGGAAACACTTCTATCGCTATGATGTTCGTGGCAATTCCGAAGAAACTGAAAAATCCCACTGAACACACGACTGACATGAATGACATCAAAGCTCCTGCAATCCCAATTGTCATTTGTGCGTCCACCTGAAAATAAATTAGAATTTCCCTTCAAAATATTCTCATAATACAAAATTGACGCTTTTAAAGAACATTTTTCTTGATTCGCGACTCTACGCGAGTGCCAATACGGTATTAAAGTACATATAGCTGTTTTATCTATTTGGTTGACGTACCATGATTCTAGAAAACGTAGTGAAGTCAGCAAGACTGAAAGCCACGTAGAGAAACATGAGAAAATAGGCGACAACAACTGAAACGAGTTTACTGGTTTTGTCATTCTGTAATATTTCATCCTCTAAGCTTCTCTGTGCTGAATAAGCAACGTCCATAAATACGGGTTTCTGAGTTTCTATGTATTTCTTCATAAAAGCGAGGAATTGCTTTTCCCATGCTAAGGTTGCTGACAATTCATCTTGATTTTCACTATTGTCTACCAAATACGTTATCACTGCAGTGTTTGCCTTCCGGTAGGATGTTCCGTCCATCACATCGCCTAAAGTCAATAAAGCCCGTTAATGTGAAATGACAAGAGAGACAAACAATACTCCTACTACTACTGGTAGTAGTAGGACTAGGAAATCCTATTAAAGTGTATAAAGAGACAGCGGCAGAACTTCTGCTGAATGGAAAAGGAGACACAGACACAGAGACTGCAATTTTAGTTGTGAAGTATATTTTAGATGTATATACCGTCATTAGGATATCCCCCGAGGACGATTCTAGGATCGATTGGCCCTCCGTGGGCTCCAAAACAACTTTGATGGGAGGAAGTTGAGTCCATAGGGAAATTATGGTGCTTGGAGCAATACTTAAAGTGGTCCAGATAATTATCTTTGATTCCAGTGTCTGTCATCAGGTGACTCAGCTCAATAAAGTTCACTTCCAATTCTATCTCTTGCATGGAATTCTGCCAGTAGCCCAAGTAACTCAGAATTGTACAGTTCTTGTTGTCCGGATACAAAGGCTTGTGGCAAATTTTATTCAGAGTCGTCCCGTCAATTTCAATCTGTGGTCGATTCAATTATTGAATGGATGTTAATTTTATTAACATTTCAAACCATGCGGTTAATAATGCTTTTAATGACGTTCCTCTATACATTCTACAAGTTGTGATTTGTATGCATATAGTTTGTATGTAATTTGTTAGCTATTAACCTCGTTGATTTTCCTTTGGAGGTCGAGAACAGCGTACATAAATTCCTTGTTGAAAATTGGTCCAAATTCTTCCATGCCATCGGGTGTTTTATGCATAATTGAAGGCAAATGCTTTGCAGTGAGAATAACTTGCTCCCGACGGTATTGTGGACCGAAACTAGACTCAAAAAAGTCTCTTTCCATTCGAGCTCGAGAATTCGGATCTGTCCATTGCTCTACTGTGTCGTTGCTCATTCGGAGGAAGATGAGACCAGAACAAAGACATGTTACTGCAATGACACCCAGTCCGAGGATGATATAAGGAGTATTGGCACATTCTGAAAAATAGTCAAAATATTTTTGTTCTATTAAACCAGCAAATAAAAAATACATACATCAAAATATTAACAATCATACTGTAAACGGAATAATAGATCCGTAGGTAGTAGATAGTTCATCTAGATTTTACTCTGATCTGATACAATCATACAATTTGTATTAGGTGAAAATGCTTACGTTCAGCGACAGCAGAAAAAAACCAAGGGATGTAATTCATAAAATAGGGCACCTCAGAATTAAAGGACTCTGAAAAATCAGTATGTATTTCACAATTAATTCGACATTCACATTACTACCCCAATTCCAAAATGAAGATTTTTTAGATTTTTTTTCGTCTCAACTTACGAGTATTTTGCTGTTTATCATTTTCACTTTCTCTGGTACACTTTGTCTTGAGAACAAATGAAACAATGATAATAATCACCAAAAAGACCAAAAGAAATTCAATTATCAGGTAGCCCCCGAAAACGCCGGGGACTTGATATTCTTCTGCCTGTGACGCTAAGGGTAACTCTGGAGCAGCAGGGCAATTCAACGGACAGTCAGAGCAAGAGCAAGTTCGATTAGAATTCTAGAAGATGACACACGGAGAAAGTTAGATTAGATACAATTAGAAGAAACAGAAAAAGACAATAAGATTATTAGCGAAAAAAAGTTTGCAAATTGAATTAAAAGTCGCAGCGTGTAATTGAATTAAGCCTGCTGTAAAAACTCACCGGAGGATTATCAGAACATCGGTACGTTTCGTAGATAAAAGGTTCGTGAGTTTTAGGTTCGGGTTTTGGTAACAATAAATCTAAAAGCAGAGGAAGCACTTGATAGTCTTTGAGTCCTTCCTTGGGTTGAATGTAATGAAAGATGAGATCAAAAGGAGAGAAGCCATTAGTAGATGAACCAAGATAATCAAACCATCGTTCCGGAGTACAATGATACGAACCCCAAGGTCCGCACAGAATATCGAGAGCAGGACGATTGGTAAAACTAACGAGAACATTTTTACAACTGTCGTAAGTTTCTTGGACACTTTTCTTTGAGATCAAATAGTCCACTTTGGTAACTGCTTGTTTAGGTTGCCCGAATTCGTCGACATCCAAAGATGGCCGGCTTTCTGTCGAATTTATGAATTTGTATTGTTCAGGTGTACAAACAAGGTTGCAAAATGTTTGCCGAAAGTTGTGAAAACAAGATGGACATCTGCCTAAAATAGTTTGTTGCATTTCCAAATTCTGAACAAGAAATTCAATTTGATTTGCCGAGCAACAAAGTGTATTCCCATGTTGCTCCACGATTTCAGGACAGACAGCTTGCAATTGTCGTAGAGCTTCCGTAGAAACTTTCCGAGGAGGATGATCAACTTTGCAAATGGAATCTGTTCCTTCCTGACGTCGACAACTTCCGTACATTACACATTTTCCTTTTGTCAAACTCAAGGGAACTTCCTCAGCTTCTTCTGCTGCTTGGCTTTGACTTACAAGAAGAGACTACACAAAAAAAGGATTTCAACATCAAAAATGCAACAAAAAATTTAATTACGCCATTACCTATCAAATTACGTTCTGACTTATACAATTCCACATCAAACTACACAAAAAAAGTGAGTTAGGAAAGTAACGGATGTGTACAAAGTACAAACAATGTGAAATAGGAAGAAAACATTCATCATGCAACGATTGTGATTATGAGACTTGAGACTCCTAAGTCAAATAACTTCTTCCATACATGCTAATATTGCATGAGAACTCATCAAGGCTAAACTAGAACATTAATATCTTTATCGTATTTTTAAATATTCAAGTTCATGTACTAAAATATTAAAAGCTAAGCTTCAATTCTGTATACAGTTGTTATCGTGTGTGTTTATTTTCAGTTGGTTTAATGAGGAACTGGAATAACTGAAGGCAATGAATCACAGATCTTGATCCGGATATGGATATTATCATGCTGGCATGCAATGAATGCACTTGTAATAGCTTTAATTTTGCTTTTCCTCTTACAGATTTCCGCACAGACTAAATTCTCATTAAATTCTGCGGTTTTGTAGAGTTGTTTCATGATATTTGAATATTTTCTGTAGAATTGAGTATTATTAAGTAAATACGCCATATTTTATACAGATATCTGCTATGTATTTGTGTCCAAACGTGTTATGCCTAGAAATCCTATTTTGTCCTATTCTTTACTGTTATTGTTTTTATTACTCTATTATATTCATAATTCACTACCTTTACCAGTTTTGTTTAGAAATAAACGTTGCAATTGTTATGTATGTACTTATGTATGTAAAAGAAATATAGATAGTAGAATGTTCTCAATGTCAATATACCCAACTGGTGCAGACTATCTGTCATTTCCTGAGAAATTGCAATGAACTTCAACTCATTATCAATGATCAAGGCACATTAAAATGCTTTTTTTCAAATGTGTACATATAGATATAAGTGCATTTAACTTATAATTTTGAAATAAAATAGTAAAATCTTTATTGCTGTGTGTTTGCCTTTTTCTCTCTTTCTATTTTATCTTTTTCTCATGAATGATGTTCTTCACAGCATATTGTAGACTGTTGTGTGTTTTTAATTTGTTATTTACTGGATATGGAACCCGATTTTGATTGGCAAGTCATAAAATAGTATATATAGGTATTCAAAGGGGTAATGGACTCAATATTAGTAGAAGATACTGTGAGAGCTGATTTATTAGCACGTAAAAAAGATATGAAATATTATCAGTAATGTACCTTAATACCCCAAGAGGAAATCTTTTACAAAGTCTTATCTTGGATCAACAGCAACGTAAATAGAACGCTAAGGTATTTAATATACCTGTCAGTCAACATGAACATGCAACAGTGCACATGGAAATGCACTTTAAAGTGTCAGTACCCTTTAGGGAGATATCTTTTAGAGTTTGGAAATAAATATTTCCCAGCTTAATCAAAATAGTAAAAAAAAATTAATGACTTTTGTCCTCCAATAATTTTCCTTATTAGTTCATCTCTTTGATGTTAAAGTTGCGAAATTAAAAAAAAACTTTCCTCTTGATCTAAAGGCAATTACCGAGGCTATTTGCCAACGCAAGCAATTTTAGTTTCCAATTTTCTACGGCAATTTGTGAATAGGTCCCTTTTTGACATAACTTTCTGCTCTGACAAGCAAAAGTAATAGTAGTATGTACTTCTTTTCTATAACTCTTGCCTAGAATATTCTATATTATGTTTAATCTAGCTACACTGTGTGTAGAAATTGTGTAGAATTATGTGTAGAAAAACTACAAATTATGCAGAAATGTTGCAATCTCCTAGCCTAAAATGATTATTTCTAAGTAATAAGTACTAATACAAAATATGAGTTATGTTTTAGGGGAAATTTTCAAACTTTTTGTTAATTTTCGTGCAAAAGTTTGCAATTTCGTTCGAAATGAGTTATTTGCCCTGAAGACTGTATTCTAACTTCCAAGAACTGAACAATTCGTCAGCTATCGACAAATCTCTGTTCTTGCTAAAAAGATGTACGTAATACATAAAAGTACGATTACACACGGGTAATTCCCATTTTTCTTGTAGTACGTACACGTAAAGAATAATACACTACAAATTACCATACAACTATATATACTAATATTTCCAAACGTGCAAACAAAACAATACTTACTACATACATGACTAATACAGTATAAGTAAATGTACTATGGTATATTACATCTAAGATAATTGCATTACACAACTACATCGTATTAATTTACATTTTTTCCCACACAACTTTAAGAAATGATCACGGAGAGAGGAAATATATAATTGTCTTCAACAAAGACCAAATTAGACCTAATGTACAAACTACAAATATTTTTGAAATGCAAATAGCTAAAAACTTACAGCACATACACCGATTACTAACAACAGGATATGAAAATATCCACGAGTTGTATTGGAATTCATTTTGCACTGAAAATCACAACTCAAAATTGATTTACAATAACCACTGTAACTCTTAGCCCACCAACCTACACCCACATATGTATGTGGTGGTGGAACAAAGTTTTCAATTAACACAATAGAACTGTTCACCGATTTCACTAAATCTCAAAAGAAACTTAAATCAATTTCAGATACTATAATCATTTTCTTATAGTCTATTACTTATATCTCTTTGTCTCTTATATTCTTACTTATCTCTCTTATCGTCGAAGAACGTTCACTGAACAATAAATCCCCCCAGCACTTCTATATCTAGGTAGATCCACGTGGGAAATTCTTCTGGAGTGACAAAATATTTTTGCATATATTAAAATGTTAACCCTTAGACCTAAACACGGTTTAGTCTGTGCTTACGACGCTTAAAGAATGTAAGACCTTGTCTCAATTGGTTTATTGTAGGTGATTGATGTAAGACTGACTTTTACTGGACTGATTCACCCAACAAAGCCACCAGAAGACAATCAATGGATGTATAAACTGGTCTGACAACAACAGCCGGATCACACAAAGGGGAAGGATGCTTGGTTCCTGTACAAAATCACGCATAGCTTATCTGTGTAATAATTTGCAGGTGAAGTTGCAATAATATTACATAGTGTAAGTGATGTAGCTTTAGCTTTGCAGATTAACAACTTCTTGTGTGAGTAAGTAAAGTATATAAAGGTACTCCTTACTATCTACCTCCAGTAGTACCTACACAATAACGTATTCTTACGTAGAAATAAATGTAATAGGTACATACAACGTAAAACGTAACATGACTCAAGACGGGTACTCCTACTACCACACTACTGGAGCTTTTGTCCATTTTATTATGTACTTCTTCATTGATTCTCTAAGAAAAATATGCGAGGGAATCCCTTACACAAAAAGAAATATGTATTGTAAATGTAAGATGAAGTATTTTATATTTTCTGTAATACTTTTGTACGTTTAGCCCTGTGTTCTTGATTTTAACATGCATGTGTGCATGTCCGAGTGCAGTATAATGAAGTTTGTGTGTTATCATGTCTTAAGCAATTCTTCCGGAGCCGCTGCCGCCACACTTGTTGTATTTTGTATATAGGATGCAGAAGTTTTCTTGTAGGGACCATCATTATGTATGGAGGAGTATAGGTAAGGTGAAGTGAAGTAGTAGGAAGGAAATGAGAGACAGCTACAGTGAGATAATGCAAAAAAACTAACCTAAGTACATAATGCATTGGGGTTACTTAACGAGGATATGTTATATGACATGTATAAGAAAAACATCCATATACTTCCACAAGTCCAAAGAATAAGTTGAGAATTTCCAAGTTCAACTCGTTTATGAAAAATACTGAGCTATGTAAGGATTCCTAGTACTTTACTTTCTAACAAGTAAAGTAAGTATAAATTGTAGCATAAGGGTTCTTTCTGTTCAAAATGTGTATAATATGTATAGGTAATGTTGATACTTATCGTACACAGACGACTCGTCATAAAATGCATTTTTTGCTGCAAGGGCAAGTGAAAAAGCAAGTAAAAAATACTTTGTTCCAGATCCGCAGTATTTGTGTATCATAAATTATAAGTCTACATAAATTATAGTCTACAGATGAATGTAGTCCTTTTGCTTTTCTGTGTCAATCACATGAAACTCTGGTTTATTTCATGACGAGAATTATTATTATACTTACAATTGGATGTATAATATACATATAAGTATGTACAATATGTAGTTTATTTATATTGTCTGTAGTACTGATGCAGTAGCGTAGATATACAATAGAAAAACTTTTTTTGTAATTTGCTCTTCTTGTGTGTTATTAAGTCTTGGAGTTTTTAGAACGGATTTATTGTTGTATTAATTTTCCTGCTTTGTATTCAACTTTTCCAAATTAATATGTAATTATGTAAGTCCTGGGAATTCTTTTGTGTATAATTATGTGAGCTATTTTTTAGGCTAGTTTAATCAGTGCAATTTGGCTCTTTCTCAAAATACCCACGCACAATTAGAGATTGTTATGTAAAAAGCATGAGCATTTTTTGTTTCACTGATTAATACATGCTCGGAGTTGTATGATGTTGTATAGAAGGAATTGACGTAAGACGAGGATCTCCAAAAGATTATTCAAGGGAAAACGAAATTTGCAGGAAAATATCAAGTTTTCATATATAAAATTATATTATCTCTATTCTTTTTGCAATTTCAGTGAAAACACCTGGTATTGCACCTTACTACTAATAAAGTAACGTCCTTCCACTTAAATTAACATACGCTAATCATGAACTTGAACCAGAGTTGTAGTACAAATTTAATTATTAAACATGAACTATATGCATTCGAGTTATAGGTATAGTTAAATGACGTAGTGTGGTAGATGGGCGTGTACGTAACACGGTTTTCCATTCTCACAAGCGTCTACCGATTTGGTAAACACGTAACAATTAATTAAAAGCGTAAAACAAGACATTCATACCTGAAAGAACGTACAAATCAAGATTTATGTACATTTTTCCTGAGAATCTTCAATATTTCAACTTGGAATTCTTCTCTAATCTTAAAATCTTTATGTTCAATAATTCACAAACCATAAAAGTACGCACATAGTATTCATTGATTCATAAGCAACTACAATTAATTCAGAATTTTCATTACCTCTATATAAAAAATAATCTACCACTAGATTTCCACGTTAAACTTTAAGGTTCCAATTTAAATAAGACCCATCATCCTCTTCTTCTGAAGCATTCATTCATAAACACAGAAATTGCAAGACTCTGTTTCATTTTGGTTCAATTTAAGAAAATCTTCAGTGTAGGAGTAATAAAGGTTTAAAGGAATTTTTGTTTGAAGAAAATAACAAAGTTTCCAAGTTTCCTGTAGTACTGCAGTAAGTTACACTTATGTTCTCTATTTGCTTACCGGTTTAATAGTAAAGGATTCTTCTGTTCTTAAATAGATCGCTTAAGGGGAAGCGGATATAGTAAATGCCACTACCGCAAAAGTTCGTGCCCAAGAAACGATTCGTGTTCCACGAAATCTCTTTTAAGTTAACATTAGCCATGAAGAGACGAGTAAATATAATATTGAAAATTTAGATAGTTTCTAAGAAACTTTTTGCCGCATGTTGTTGGCCAACTGCTGCGAGCATTTATCCCAGACTCGTCTATAATTATTAAATGAAAACTTTTGACCTTAACAATATTATAGGTTATAGTTGTACTGTGTGTACAATTGCAACACTCTCTGTGACTATGATTATATTCTATGCTACCAAGTCAAACCTTTTACTTTCGTAGAGGTGTTGCGCATTTGTGGCACTTCTGGCAGACATAGACTGTTGTAGATTTTGTTCTGTTTACAATTAAGTAGTTGAGCGAGTCTTTTGCACATTTTGCAGTTCGTCTCGATCTGTTGTGTACAGAAATTGAAACGCTTTTGCTTAAAGGTATTTCAAGGACATTCTCTCCAACTTGAACTTGTCAAACAACAAACCATACAATTTATTACGTATTTCCATATTACACTGCAATATTAAGTCGAAGGTTCAGATATGTGCCTATTAATTACGATAAGCATCCAGTGATGAGATTATAGTAATTTATAATACTACATTTTAATTATCGCAAATTGCTAATCAAAATTATTATAGCACTAATTTATTAATTATTTGTCCGCATGATTCCTGCAATTTTTTATTCCATAACACACTTCCTCTATCTTAGATCTTCCGAAATAAGTTTATACCTACTATAAGTTTGAACATTTCCTATATCTTTCATCTTATCATGCTGTGTAAATGAAAATAAATCCTAGAAAGAAAATATCCTTGTTTATAAAGAAAAGGCTTATACAAATATTATAGTATAGCCTTTAATGGAAGGGTGAAGTCCATTCAGAAATTGCAATATTATTCGTTTTCAGTTTTCTTAGCAAATTAACAGATGTAAATTGGAAAATAATGTATTGCGATTTTAAACTCTTTTTCTCAGTTATACTTTGCATCAGAATTCCCTTTACAACTCTATATACTACTACGTCCGTATACATGTGTCATGTATGGCCATGGGAATTTATTGTAGGTTGTAAAGTTTTAGTCTCAATCAGTATCATCACTATTTGTTTTGTTGCATGTAACAATAATCTCACTGCCAAATTTTGAGTATAACAAAAAACACATACATAAGCTACGCATTATGATTTATTGTAAACTATACCTATGCTAATATTGTATGCATATCATTATCATCACACGAATTACACCACAACAGATTACATGAGCATTACAAATCAATGAGTTACTGCTTTTGCATTGAATTTCACAAACATCTTTCTTTACATTTCTTTATACTGCTTACTTTTGCTTTGGTCGGCTGGATTAAATATTCAGAACTCTTTTTGCTTTTTAACATTGACATTGTATGTTAAGGTCAAATTATGGTATACCCACAGCTTTATAGTAATACCTACCGCAGTACATTATGTTTATATGAAAATATTACACTACATACATACCTATATATAGTAGTATACGACGTGTATAAAATGTGTACAAATATTTATGGCATAGATAAAAGGCAAGTGCGAACAGACATTGATGTTGTATAATTATCTCACAGTTCATATCTACGTACAAATTATGCCTCTGTTTGTAGGTTCTTTCAATGTGGTATATGATTGTGAATTCTTTAGAATCTTTCTTGTAAAGGTATGTATTTAAAAATGATAGTAGGAAATTATTAGGAAATAGAATTTGTTGATTTTAATGTCCTGTCACATCACAGTATGTTAAAATTTGCAGCTCTATTGGTGTGTGATGTAAATAGGTAGGTAAGGTCCACGAGTAATTATATGCTAATGTGTTAGCACACTCTCTGTGCTTATTTAACAAAGAGACAAGTATAGTAGTGCTTTAATTGTTACGCACGGACGGGGTTGGGGAAGGTGAACGACAATTTTTATGAATCACATAATAATGCAATCAAGGAAGGAAGTCGTTCTTGTAAGTGCAACTTTTTATGGAGACTTCTACTATAGTCTGCTATAGTTTTTAATGGCTCTTGACTATATACGATCATTCCCATCATTTTTATACCTACTGGTCTATTACATATATATATTACATATAGTAACATAAATTTTAATGAGTTCTCCTGTAGAATAAGTAGATTCTATCGACATAAACCACGCAAATGAGAGTTAAACACCTCATATTGAAGATTGTATTATTC
>JABASD010003128.1:0-21782 GCA_019776165.1 Pogonognathellus flavescens
TTCTTGAAATTGAACATTTGCTTGAAGGATGTGTCAACAGTTTTAGAAATTCCGGGGTACACAATGAAGAATTGTATGTCAGGAAAATTCGGATCATCATTTAAGTCGCTGGAGGTAAACCCTGTGCTATGAATATTGTTTGCTGACAATGGTCCTATTGAGTAGATCAATGAAACTCATTGTAATACACATTGTGTAGATATTTAATAAAGTAAACTTCAATATAAAATGTGCACATTCCCAAAGTAAAAAGTACATATGAATCAAATATGAAAAATTAAATGCAGGCAAAATGGGAATATTATTATTATTATTCATTAGGTTACCTGTTTTAAAACTGTCGTATGCCTGAAGGGTTTCGCCGACGATATCTCTTTCGGGAATAAACGAAGTATCTGTAGTATTGAATAGAATCGGAATTGCTGTTGTTGTGTGATCGTACATATTTGAACCGACGTTGGGATTGTGTAGTCTTACAGGGATCTATTCGAAATTAATTTTTTTATAAATATTTAATTTTTGAATGCTAATGTGTTATTGATATTCTTTTTTTTTTTAATAATTAGCATTTAATGAAGTTTTATTTTTATTGATTCTGAATTTAAGTTTTAACTTAATCAGTTTTAATTTAATTAAAACTTAGGTAATGTTATATATTTTTAGATTTCTTACCCCAAGGCTATTTAGATGATCTCCGGGACCGATTCCAGACAACATAAGAATCTTGGGACTGTTAAATGTTCCAGCACTCAAAATAACCTCTTTGCTTGCATAGGCGTTTCTAATAGCCGAGGTATCGTGACGAGTGTACGAAACTCCAATGACAGAATTGCTGTCATCAGTTGCAAACAAAAGCTGACAATTTCAAAGACAAACAAAAACACACACAATTAAAATAATATGAACACTTACCTACCAAAATGTTCTCATACTACAATAGTTGATTTTTTACTATTACGTCAGTCTCACCTTGTGTACAAAGCAATAGCGACAGACAACTAAATTTTTTCGACTTAGTATTGGACGAATGAAAGCGGAATAAGTACTCCATCGGACTCCACCGTTTGTAGTTGTATCAATTTTCATCCAAGCTTGAAAACAAAATTATTCAAATATTATTGAATAAAAACGTTTCATATGATATTTGAAAATTTTTCAAATATTCGTAGTAAAGTATAATTGTCATGAATGAACAAATATTTTGTATGAATATTCCAGTGGAAAAATTACAGTCAGTTTGGTTATCATTCACATCTCTTTCATTGAGTCCGTACTGCTGTAGCGTTTCAAGCAATACATCTATCGAAGGTTGATACTCCGACTTGTCAACAAACAAAGGACCATCAGTACCATGAACATCAGCTGGACAAAAAATTACACATTCTTATAGTCTCAAGTAACAAATCAGGTCGTGAAATAGATATTTTCGTTGATTTCTAATTGAAATTACGATTGGGATAATTTCCAACGTATTTTTCAGATTTCTTGAAATAAGGCAGAAGGTTTTGAGCGTTCCAGCTAGGATCTCCTGTAATCCGAGCCCATTCATCAAAACCAGCTTGAGCTCCACGTAAATAAATCATAAAGTTGATACTTGATGATCCTGTATGATAAGGAAACAATATTTCTTCGTTAAAAAATAACTAGACAATATTCATGTAGTAAAATATTTTCCGTGTTAATATTCTTATAAATAATATTTTGATATTTATGCCGTTAATTGAAAATAAAATTTCAAGAATAAATTTAACATACCACCAAGTCCTTTTCCTCTATGCAAAAATGTTTGCTAAATGCATCAAAGAATAATTCATTTATGTCATAAGTTTCTTATAGAAATTATTTGTGAAATAATGTTTGGTGAAAATGTAATTATTACTCTGTTTTTCATTGATAAAGAACAATTTCTTTGTGGTTCGGATAAGTATTGCCAATCCGTTTCTGCATTGTTAACAGCAAAAATATCTGCTGCTGGAATGTACCCTACCCAACTGGGGTCACCTCCAGCCTCCAATAACAGAACTTTGTAATTGTATGGAGGTGCTGAAAGTCTGTTTGCCACAACAGCACCTATATTGCCAAAAATGTATGCATTTTTAAAATATAAAATAATGCCTATACCTATCATTTAAACATTTTGTAACGAACTTATATTTAAAAAATTCATACCTGCTGATCCTGCGCCAACTGATGTTGTTAAAAAAATGAGAAAAAAGTACATTTTAATTAAAATAATTCATTTTAATTAATTAATTTTCTTCAAACTACTTGTAGATTTATTACATTAAGTATATAAAAAAACAACCGATTATGATTTTGATAAATACATTAGGACAAAAATTTAAACTGTTGTTCTGCTTACCCACAATGAAATCAAAGACGCGATTATCTGAAAATAAATTAATATTTGCAATATTTGATGCATAATCTGTTGCACGTTGGAATTTCCCATACTGTGTTATTAAAAGAGGTAATGTCATGAAACTAAATGACAACACAGGTCCAGGAATACTAAATAAGGAACTCATTATTAAATATAAATTAAATCACGCACTGAACACTTGCAATTTTTTACTATAATCTTACAGTGCTATGACTCTTCAATAAAAATGTTATTATTAACTTCGACATTTCTAAAATTGACAAAACAAACGTTTGAAATACAAAAGCAATTACTTTGCTCAAGTCTCTCCGAAGAAATAATAAAGAATACTAATAAGAATTTGTTTGAACACTTTAGGAAAATTACATTTGTCTATAGCTACTTCGAATAGCATGACGTATATCCATTAACATTTCTTTGTTAGTTAGGAAGAAAAATAAACGAAAACTATGAATAAAAATGTTTTTAACACCCAAACGTGTTGCAGACCACCCCGCCTTAAATGTATTCAAGAAAACGTTGGTAGTTATTAAGTGAGATGATGAAGATGATCACAAAGAGCATGTTTCAAAGTGCCACACCTTGTAATTTTTACAAGTAAACTCATAATTCATCATACGGATTTTTTACACACGCTTCCTCATACTCATTTAAACATAGCAGGTATACATCTGTGTATAACTGTCCAATGTCATAATTTTTATTCGCTTTATTGTAATAATTACTAATTGCTGTGAGGAACATTTCCCATTAATTATTGTGCATGCACTTCATCTCTATATATAAAATGTATGCTATGTGTAGTAGTAGTTCAGCACGACTACTAAAATACTCACGTTGTACACGTTGTAATACAAACAAATACAAACCACCACCAAAAAGATTACAAAAGAAGATTACTAATTGCCAGCAGAGATCATCTTTAAACACTCACTTGCTGTATTTGTGTGTAATGTGCAATGTTCAAACGCAAATTATCATCCTAATCATCTACATCATAAACATTTAACTGCAACATCTTTAGTAGTCATCTCTATACACTCAAAGCTATATACACCTAATCAACTTAAAGCTATATATAAGAATAATACCTATAGTAATATTTTACTTTATTTTATATGAGGTATATGAGGTAAACTTATTTTTGATAGTGTTACAAAAATATTTTATGCATAGATACAGCTTTTTAGTAGTTTCTCAAAATTCTGTGGGCATTTAATTCTTTTCGTAGGATGTATCACCTAATTAAATATGAACTTCCTAAGAAAACAATGCAAAAAATGGCATTGGTAAAAATGCTACTGTGCACAGCATCCCAAAATATCCGTCCGGTCTTTATTCACGTGCCGTAGTAGTACTACGTTACTATATCAATTCATTTATAATTACAGTCCTAATTACACGAGAAACAATCGAATGAGAACAATTAGTATTTGATCATCTTCACCACAATCAATTACTAATTGATTCTCCATAATTATAAATTGTATTAACACTGCCTTCATAAATCAATACTGATTTTATACATTTTTTATCAGCATTTTGCTTGCTTATACGTTTACACGTATAATATACCTGTATTTCGTTTAGTCTTGCAAAAGGGGAAGAGATGAATTGAAAGATTTGTTGACCACCTACTTATTTACTGTGTTAATGATAAGCGCATATATAGGTACATGTAAGGTATTTCCAAAAGTATAGAGGTATATTATATTTATATTTTCATACATTGCATATTACATTGCCCTCAAATATAATTACTATACGTAGAATCATTGACTGTGCAGTGTGCAAACAATGGAAAGACAAAACCCAGGCCATATAGGTACACCTGCTCAATTTAAGGCAAAAAAGTCGTATAGACAATTCAGTGCACTGTGATACATAGAAACAAAGGAATAACATTCAAGTAGCATTTATATGAATGGATTATATTTCTTGTGCTGCAAGGAGATTTTTATGCTTATTTCACAGTGCAACGCATTACATTGACTGAGCACAGCTAAAAACTTGTGTTCAACTAACCATATGAGATGCAAACGAACCATACTAATATACTCATGCATGGGCATTGTGAGACTGCGTATATTTATTAGATAGGTATTTTTGTGTGCATTGAATTTTTTATTGCCGTATAAAAATGCGTACTAAGGTACTATTGATAAGATGGTATTACTAATTGACTAACTAGGTATAGACGCCTAATCATTGTATTGAATATAAAATAATATCGCATTGTATTTACGCACGTATTAGTTCACATTAAATAATAATTAGCTATGTGTTATGTCTGTAATCCCTGTTGAAGTAGGAGCTTAGCATTATATTCTTTGTCCTTCAATAAATCTTATGACAGAACATTTGCCATCATAAAACGATGATGATATAATGTTTCATGTTTACATTGCAGAATAATAATTCAAAAAATAAAGTTTAGTAATATTACATTTGTGGTTTGACTTGACGTTCATTCAGATGCTAAAATGGAAAATTGTTTTGTACTTTCAACAAGATCTTTTAATTTCTCATTTTAATCCACGAATTATCATTATTATTTTGCATATTATTACATATAGTTAATGCAAGGGACAAGGGAGTATCTAGGATTTTAACATGGACCGGGGCTCGAGAGGTATGTGTAGAACTCAGAGGCAAAAATGAGCAAATTTATTATGTCGGCTCACAATTTGCATGCATAAAAATCTGCTGTGGAGGGCTTAAGTTCGGTGATTCGATAAGTATTATACACATATAGCTCCATCTACTAGTATAATACATAAACCTGCCGTAAATACGTAGGTACTGTTCATATTAATGTTCCTTCCATAAAATGCTTCATGATATTATAAAGATTTATAATATTTTTTGTCTATACAGCTCTCAAGTAATTAAATTTCTGGTTCTTCAGCTGAGGTTTTCTTACAATTAGTTCACAAACATAGTAAACTTGGTCGGTGAAGGTGATTTAAATCCTATTTCGCAATGTTACACCATTAGCAGTTTACGAAAAGCATTAAATATTTATTGTTAACGATGCTCAATATGGTCTATATTACAAAGTGTGAATTACATGGAATCTGGAAAATTTTCATACATTTTCCTTCATTATTTCTGTGATGTGATTTTGTATGAATGATGCTTTTTTATTATCAGTACAAGAAGGAAATAAAAAACTAACAAACTAAACGTTAATTGAAGTATGAAAGATATTGCTGTGAAGTTTTTTCTTAATTGTGATGGTCTTGCAGCTTATGGCATATAATAATTATTATAGAAATATAAATGGTGTTGTTATTGCTCGTTAAAATTGTAATTTTATCAGAAAACTTTGTGCTCCAGATATTTCAGATGTGTGTAACACGTTGGGAAACTTATGAAGAAATCGCCGATGAAGAACTTTCTCATACTGAATTTGTTTTCTAGACATCGATTCAAGTTCAGTGTCATTAGAACTAAAGTACAATCTAAGAAATCAGTAATATTATTACATATCATTTAAGGTTTTTATTTGTAGGAATTACCAAATCATGCTTAATTTTGTATGAAAGATGATTTTGTTGGCTACAAGAAGGAAATGGCAAACTAACTAACTAAACGTTAATTGAAGAACGTAAGATATTGCTGTGAAGTTTTTCTTAATTGTGACTGTCTTGCAGCTTATGGCATATAATAATTATTACAGAAATATAAATGTTGTTATTGCTCATTAAAATTGTAACTTTTGTCAGAAAACATTGAAATCCAGATATCATATACTTACTTTGTGAAACTTATGATGTATGAAGAAATCGCCGATGAAGAACTTTCTCATACTTATTTTGTTTACGAGAAATAGATTCAAGTTCAATATCATAATAATTAAGGTATATAACATAAGATTTTAGTTATATTACATGGCTTAAGATTTTATTCATTGTGCAGGGCTTACCAAATTGTACTGATTTTGTACTAATGAGGATTTTGATTTCAAGAAGGAAATGGGAAAATAACTAACTACACGTTAATTGAAGTTTGTAAGTTTTTGCTGTGATTTTGATTTCGTTGATTACAAGAAGGAGATATGGAAAACTAACTAACTAAAGGTTAATTGAAGCATGAAAGATATTGCTGTGAAGTTTTCTTAATTGTGATGGTCTTGCAGCTTATGGCATATAATAATTGATCGCAGAGACATTAATGGTGTTGTTATTGCTCGTTAAAATTGTAACTTTTATCAGAAAACATTGTAATCCAGATATTATAACACTTTGGGGAACTTATGAAGAAATCGCCGATGAAGAACTTTCTCATACTTAATTTGTTTACGAGAAATAGATTCTAGTCAATGTCATAAGAACTAAGGTATAACCTTATAATTTAGTAATATTACATGGCTTAGGCTTTTATTTACAGGACTTACCCAATCACACTTAATTTTGTATCAATGATGATTTTGTTGATTACAAGAAAAAAATGGAAAACTACCTAACTAAACGTTAATTGAAGTATGTAAGATATTGAATTGCTGTGAAGTTTTTCTTCTTTGTGATTGATGATCTTGCAGTAGATGGCATATAATAATTTTTTTAGAAATGTAAATGTTATCCTTGCTCATTAAACTTGTATCTTTTGTCAGAAAACATTGAAATCCAGATGTTAAATACTTTGTGAAACTTATGAAGAAATCGCCGATGAAGAACTTTCTCATACTTGCGTTCAACTAACTATTATGAGATGCTAACGAATTATTAGGTAGGTAGTTTTGTGTGCATTGAATTTTTTATTGCAGTATAAAAATGCGTACTAAGGTGTATTACTATTCATAAGATGGTATGATCACTAATTGACTAACTATAAATATACATAGACGCCTAATTATTGTTTTAAATATAAAATAATGTCGCATTGTATTTACGCACGTATTAGTTCACATTAAATAACAATTAGCTATGTACTATGTCAGTGATCCCCGTTGAGGTAGGAGCTTAGCGATGCATTAGAATATTCTTTATCCTTCACTAAATCTTATGAATGACAGAACATTTGCCATCATAAAACTGTGATGATATTTTATAATGTTTCATGTTTACATTACAGAATAATAATTCAAAAAATAAAGTTTACTAATATTATATTTGTGGTTTGACTTGACGTTCATTCAGACGCTAAAATGGAAAATTGTTTTGTATTTTCAAACATGTTCTTTTAATTTCTCATTTTAATCCACGAATTATTATTATTATTTTGCATATTATTACATATAGTTAGTACAAGGGAGTATCTAGGATTTTAACATGGACTGGAGCTCGAGAGGTATTTGTAGAACTCCGAGGTAAAAATGAGCAAATTTATGATGTTGGGTCACAATTTAAAAAAAAATAAATCTGCTGTGGATGGCTTAAGCTCGGTGATTCGATGAGTATTATACACATATAGCTCCATCTACTAAAGTAGTACATAAACCTACCGGAAATATGTAGGTACCGTTCATATTAATGTTCCTTCCATAAAATGCTTCATGATATTGTAAAGATTTACAATATTTTATGTATATACCTGCAGATAAAATACATATTTTTTGTCTATACAGCTCTCAAGTAATTTAATTTCTGGATTCATCAGCTGAGGTTTTCTTAGTTCATCAACATAATAAACTTGGTCGGTGAAGGTGGTTTAAATCCTATTTCGCAATGTTACACCATTACAGTTACACTATTAGCAGTTACACCATTAGCATTACGAAAAGAATTAAATTTTTTTATGTTAACGATGCTCAATATGGTTTAAATTACAAAGTATGAATTACATCGAATCTGGAAAATTTTCATTCGTTATTTCCTTCATTATTTCTGTGATTTGATTTTGTATGAATGATGCTTTTGTTGATTATTAAAAAACTAACAAACTAAACGTTAACTGAAATATAAAAGATATTGCTGTGAAGTTTTTCTTAATTGTGATGATCTTGCAGCTAATGACATATAATAATTATTACAGAAATATAAATGTTGTTATTGCTCGTTAAAATTGTAACTTTAATCAGAAAACATTGTTACTCCAGATATTGCAGATGTTGTAACACGTTGGGAAACTTATGAAGAAATCGCCGATGAAGAACTTTCCCGTGTACTGGATTTGTTTACTAGAAATCGATTCAAGTTCAGTGTCATAAGAACTAAAGTACAATCTAAGAAATCAGTAATAGTAATATCACGTATGACTTAAGGATTTTATTTGTGGGACTTACCAAATCATTCTTAATTTTGTATGAAAGATGATTTTGTTGCTAACAAGAAGGAAATGGCAAACTTACTAACTAAACGTTAATTGAAGTAAGATATTACTGTGAGGTTTTTCTTAATTGTGATGGTCTTGCAGCTTATGGCATATGATAATTATTACAGAAATATGAATGGTTTTGTTATTGCTCATTAAAATTGTAACTTTTGTCAGAAAACATTGAAATCCAGATATTATTTTCTTTGTGAAACTTGTAAAGAAATTGTCGATGAAGAACTTTCTCATACTAACTTTGTTTACGAGAAATGGATTCAAGTTCAACATCGTATAAGAACTAAGGTATTACCTTAGAATTTAGTAATATTGCACGGCTGAAGTTTTTATTCATTGTGCAGGGCTTACCAAATGGTACTTAATTTTGTACGAATGATGATTTTGATTTGAAGAAGGAAATGGGAAACTAACTAACTAAACGTTAATTGAAGTGTGTATTGTTATGAAGCTTTTCTTTTGTGATGGTCTCGCAGCTTATGGCATATAATAATTGATCTCAGAATGGTGTTGTTATTGCTCGTTAAAATTGTAACTTTGATCAGATAAAATTGTTATCCAGATATTATAACACTTTGCGAAACTTATGAACAATTCGCGGATAAAGAACTTTCTCATACTTATTTTGTTTACGAGAAATAGATTCAAGTTCAATATCATAATAACTAAGGTACAACATGAGAATGTAGCAATATTACATGCATCAAGCTTTTATTTGCGGGACTTACCCAATCGTACTTAATTTTGTATGAAAGATGATTTTGTTGATTACAAGAAGGAAATGGAAAACTAACTAACTAAACGGTAATTGAAGTATGTAAGATATTGATGTGAAGTTTTTCTTAACTGTGATGATCTTGCAGTAGATGGCATTTATAATAATTGATTGCAGAAATATAAATGTTATCATTGCTCATTAAACTTGTAACTTTTGTCAGAAAACATTGAAATCCAGATATTATAACACTTTGGGAAACTTATGAAGAAATCGAAAAAGAAGAACTTTTTCATACCTAATTTGTTTACGAGAAATGGATTCAAGTTCAACGTCATAAGAACAAAGGTATTACTTTAGAATTTAGTAATCATGCACGGCTGAAGTTTTTATTCATTGTGCAGGACTTTCCAAATCATTTGTACCTTGATTGGGTGGGATAAACTTTTTCTCGTCCGGCCTTGAGTTTAAATAATCTCGGGGTTCCAATTAGACGAAGAAATGAATTGTGCAATTATTAGCTTTTCAATGCCGTTTTTCAGTTCAGGAAATAACAATTTGATAAATTTGTATTTAAAAATTGTGACGCAAATTTTGATCTGCTTGGAACATACAACGGTGACCAATGTGAAGAGTTTTGACCCCAGCATCATTGAGTCGGATGAAATAATCGTAATGCATCAGATTATGTGTAGATTAATTCGACCCATTAAAGATTTTTGATAATCTAATACTAAATATCTCAACTAACAAAATAGCTTATTCTTAAATCGCACAGACTTTTATGAATGGATTGCATTGTTCTGAGTTAGGTGAAGAATGACAGGTTGTTAATGTATTTTTAATGAAATTGCATGTCATGTTGAAAAGTAAATGATTTGAAGTGTATGTATAATATATTATATATCAACCGCCTTACATTAATTATTCCCATTTTAGTATTTCAGTTTAATATCTTTAGTATTGTTTTAGTGTGACTGTTGTATCCCGTAATGTGTACCTATTTGTCGTAAATAATTTAAAATTAAAGCTATGCCTTTACCACTTTTCAAGTTGTTACAGTCAAAGATTTTATTCCAATTATCGCAATTTTTATATTGTACAAAGGGAAGTTTCTAAATGGAAATTAAGAATATATACATTTTCAACGAAATATTAAACATTCATTGATGTGATACATGCAAGATTAATTGAATTTGTAGTGTATTATTCATACTGATTAACATTAGTATTACTGTAAATTTTAAAATGTTTGGATGGAAATTTCTAAGACATTAAAATTAAAGCAAATACTTAATATTAAGTTGATTATATTGATAGTACTACCTAAATTAACTATACTAATAACATGAAAAGCAAAACTACACTGAAAAATATTGTATATATGTGTGAAGAATAAGTAAATAACAAATATAGGATTTAAACTAGCTAAAATTATGTAAGCACCAGCAGTAGGTATCTTAAACTGATAATCAATTGTAACAATTAACATGTTAATTTTATGTGGAAACTTTATCTAATTTTACAATTTTTTAAAATCATGTAGATACTTGTTAATCGCTTTTACCTTTGAGGAATTATAAGGCACAAAAATAATTTTTTAAACCATTAAAGTAATTTTTTGTATTCTTAAAATGTCTTAAAATGTATGATTTTTTTGTCTTTAATTTCAATTCTCTCTCTTACCACTTCCTATAACGGTATGAAAACCGCAGGATCTACTACAGAAATTTTATTCCAAGTTAAACATTTTGAAGAGTCCTGATGTTTGGGCGTAGTCTAAATGTCTTTTAAGAACCATTAAATTGTGAGGAATAATTTGCTCGACATTTCCAATAATTTTTCTCGCCTTGTCACTAAGAGCAAACAGTAAGTTATTGTCGTCTTTAAAGGCCATTTCTGTTACAGGAGAAGACTTTATTAAGAGAGAAAGTCCACCCTCCTTCATATAAATTTCCTTTAGGGGGAACAACAAGGAATTTTCTCCCTTTGACGACAAAGCGTCTGTCCATTCTTCCATGGTCACTGTTTTCAGCTCATAACCTTTTTCTCTAGCAGCATTAACCAACTCTTGTTGATTGGATACAGTTGGATTGCTAATATTGTAAACCCCCGGAGTGTTATCATCGCTGCCAAATATTTTCACCAAAATTTTAGCCGCAGAATCGACAGGGATTGAAGACCAGGAACCTTCCAATTGTGGCACCATTCCCAAATGCATACAAGACATTAAGAATAACATGAGATGATTTGTTTCTGGAGAAAATTGTCCAGTTTCACCATGACCTACAATTGTTGGGAACCGAATGATCGTGCATGGAATTCCCCTTGAATTCGCTTCTTTAACAAGTTTTTCTCCCACGAATTTCGAAAGACCATAACCCCAGTTGATTTTTAGCCCCCAGTCATCATCCCCTGGAAATTCTTCACAAAGACGACCACTTTCGTCAATTTTGTCAGATGCCACGAAAGATGAAGCGTGAATAACAGTTTTTGTTTTTCCCACACACGCGAATTCCAATACATTCACTGTTCCAAAAACATTCACAGAACGAATATCGTTTTTGGAAGAACCTTTTTTAGCCTCATAATTTTCCAAGTGGTTTGCCTTAACGGCGGAATGAATTACAGCGTCAACTTCATGTTTAATCCTATCATAAGTAGATTTTGCTATTCCTAACTCAGGCTGCACGATGTTTCCAGGAACGATCACAAAATTATCTAAATTCGTACTGCCATGCAAATTAAACTTTTTAAGTTTCTGCATCAAAATTCTACGACCATCTTCTGGATTTTTACACCGCAGTAAGCAGAAAACTGTCATATCCTTTATTTTTGAAATTTCGTTAACAATGTAAATACCTAATTGACCTGTAGCCCCTGTGAGAAGAACGGATTTTATCTCCGAAGCTCGTTTCGTAGTTGGACCACTAGATTTAATATGTGCGGGAAGTTTACAGTCTTCGCGAACAAGATTTTCATCCACAACGAATGTTGATTCAGAGCTGTCCTGTGCTTTTAGATTTTCTATTGGCGTGTCTTCACCCGCCTCTTTAAGTTTTTGAGCTTCCTCTTCTAACAAAACATCCTGAATAGAATTAACCAAATCTGCCAAGTAAACGCTTAATTTGCTCACTGTTGGATGATCTAGCAACGAAGTGGCGTTAAGAGTAACATACTTGCCAAAAATTAACTGCAAACGATTTCTCATTTCAACCGCCATCAAAGAATCCATTCCCATTTCAGAGAAACTTTGATGTTCGTCAATAACCTCGGCATCACTCATTTTTAAAGTATGACGAATAATTGTTTCAATGTGGGATTTAATGTAAGCGGCTCGTTCTTCCTGAGGAACTTGTTTAATTTCATTCCAAAATGTTTCTGCTTCTGCAGAAGTTACAGTCGAAGTTAACGAATTTTTAACCCCTGCCAAAAGTTCTTCGAAATATCCTCCTAGATGACTCGTGTAAGTTTGTTTCATCACTGCAGTGTCTAATTCAATCACAGCAGTTTGTTTTATATTGTTCTGTATGATTGCTTTCAGAGCAGCTATACCTTGAGTAACATTAAAGGGTTTGAGTCCAAACCCGCCTTCTTTTCCTAAAGCCGTGTCTGCCGCCACACCCACATCCCCCCAAAGCCCCCAGTTAATACTCTGGGTAGGCATTCCCAAAGCATTCCTGTAATGAGAGAAACTATCCAAGAAAATATTCGCCGCAGCGTGATTCGGTTGAGCAAACGAACCGAAAATTCCTGCGATGGAGGAATAAAGGATGAAATGCTCCAAAGTAATATCTTTGGTCAAATGATGCAAATTCCAAGCTCCGGAAACCTTCGCATTAAAAACGGTGTGGAATTTACTCCAAGTCTGATTTACTATCATGGCATCTGCTAACGCACCCGCAGCGTGCATAATTCCTTTCAAAGGTGGGAATTTCATTTCCGGACTTTTTATCCAATTCATTAATTCTTCACATTGCTTAAAATCTCCGACGTCACATTGTCTTGTTACAACACGAGCGCCTTGGAAAGAGATGTCTTCTAGAACATCTTTGACTTTGGTATTCGGTGCTGATCTTCCCACAAGAACAACGTGCTTCGCTCCTACACTAACCATCCACTTGGCTACCTCAAGACCAATACCCCCTAATCCTCCCGTAATCAAATAAGTTCCCTTGTCATCGAACAGCAATTCAATCGCTTCTACTTTACTACCCGAAACTTTTAATTCAGGCATGGCTATCACGATTTTTCCAATGTGTTGACCAGTTTGGAAATAATTAAACGCGTGAATCAAATGCGATAAATCGTAGCGGGTGTAGGGTAAAACAATTTTCTTTTCTCCGCTGAATAATTCTCCTAACAAATGAATTGGATTTCCCCCTTCAAGAGTTTCTATGTCTACGATTGTGTACAGAACATCTGGTCTTAAAGCTTTTACTTCTTCGGGTTTCCAAATTCCTACTTTACCCATCTCTACGAATCGAGCCCCGGGTGCACAGACTTTAAGAGTGGCTTCTTTGAACCCGGCGCTGGTTAAAGCGTTCAAAACGACAGTTATTTTAGCTCCGTTGAATGCTTTTTCAATATCATCGCCATAACTGGGATTCCTGGAATTAAAAATGTGTTTAATTCCCAAAGTCTGCAAAAATATTCTTTTGCGCTTATTTCCCGCTGTTGCAATAATTTCTGCACCTACTTTCTGGGCAATATGAATAGCTGCGAGTCCTACTCCTCCTGCTGCGGAATGAATTAATACTTTGTCCCCTGCTTTCATTTTTGCAATCGCTATCAACGAGTGATAAGCTGTGGCATAAACGGAGGGATAAGATGCTGCTTCCATATGACTCAGAAATTCGGGTTTGTGAATTATAGTTTCAGCTTGAACAACAACATGACTGGACAAAGCGCCTGTAGTTGAACAACCGAAAACAGCATCACCGATTTTGTATTTTTTTACGTCTGAACCTACCGCAGTGACTATTCCTGCAAAATCGGTTCCTACAGCAGCTTCATATTTAGAATCATAAGTATCTGGACGCATGATAATGAAAATATCTCGGAAATTTAAGCTTACGGCCTTCACTAAAACTTCTACATCTTCACCACTTAACGTTTGTTTGGGCATAGGGCCTAATGAGAGATCTGAGATTGTTTTACTCGCCGGAAGAATCAGTTTATAACGTTCGCTGTTGGGTAAAGCAAGTGGCGGAGGAATTGGATTCATCTGTGAGAATCTAACAACCTGTCTTTTATTTTGTCGGTAAGCAATTTGGAATTCTTCGTCATTAATCCAAAATTCGTCGAAAATACTTCTACTCAAATTGGAATATTCTGTTTCATCGGGATCTAAATCAAGAAATTTAGGGTGAACATCTGGTACTCCAATTTTGATAACTTTAGTTACCCCTAGTAAAGTTCCTGCGCCTGGATTCCCTGCGGTTTGATCTCCAATGTTACAAATACCGTCTGTAACTACCATAAATTTAGGTTTGTATTTTAATTTTTGCGCCATGATACTTTGTACGAGGTGTAAAAGCCCTCCACAAATTCTGTGCTGATCAAATCCTTCAACTGGCTTTCGGTAACCCCATAAATATAAAATACCGTCAATGTTAAATTCTTTTTCTTGAATATTAACCAAAAGATTTTTAAAATCGGGAATAACTGTGGGATTAACTTCGTACTTGTTATTTCCTAAATCTTGGAAAGAATCTCCTTGCCTTACAACAATAGTTTTCTCGCAAATCTTATCTAATCTTTTCCTTAAATGGGGTATTAATTTATCTTCTTGATCATCGTCTGCAAAAATCACCCAGTACTGGTTATCCGTTAGACTCGGGTAAATCGGGTTATTTTCAGCAGCAGAGGCGACAACGCATCCAGTGTTATATCCGTAGGTTGGAATTGTAATTGAAGCCTGGAACCCATTGTTTTTTAAAATATTTTCCCAAGCGAGATGACTTGCTACAGGTGTTTCGGGTCTCACGTCAAAATCCTTGAAACGCCACCAACCGTCGATAATTCCGAAAATCATGTGAATCAGACGAACTTGTAAAAATGGTTCCATCAAAAATAGTTTTCCAGAGGGTGCCAACAGATGTCGGACATTTGCTGTGGATTGGTTGAGATATTCAGTAGCATGCAAAACGTTTGCGGCCAATACAACATCAAATTGATGCGGAGCAAATCCTTGAGGCTTCGGGTCAGTTTCTATATTAAGGAGTTTGTAGCTGACATTATTTCCATATTCTGCAAAGTTTTCTTTTGCTTTTGACAAAAACAGCGGGGAAATATCTGTGAAGGTGTAGTGGTAGGGAATGTTACAATTTTTTAGTGCAGCCAAAACGTATTCAGTTGTACTTCCAACACCAGCACCGACTTCCAATAATCGCAAAACGTGAGGTGCGTTTCTACTTTTATTTTTCAAATGGCCAAAAAGTTCTTCAAACAATTGAGGAAGAATGACGTTCGCAGATGTGTAAAGTTTGGATTCTTTGTAGTAAGTAACGGCACTTACAGCTCCTTCCTCTTCTTCAGGGAACAAAACGTTCAAGCCAGACATCCGATTTTGCAACACTGCTGCTAAATTGTCTCCTACGCGAAGCAAAACGTAAAGATCGACCATTCCATCCTCGGTATCATGGTCAGCGGCATATTTTTTGATTTTATTTATTTGTGTTTCAACTGTTTCGTCAATATCTGCAGCGGAGAAAGGTATACTGACTATTGTCCACTCGTTGGTTTCCGTTTCGGGATTGACACTTTTTGTTAAAATGCCATCTTCTACCAAAATCGAGAAGAATAATTCAATAAATCCTTGATGTTTTGGAGCAATCAGGTGATCGACTAAAAATTCTCGAGATTGAATTTTCTGCCCCAGTTTTGGAACCCAATTACATTGGTAAAATGTTCTTAAGATGAGTAGAGTGACAAGATGTTCGTACAGTTTCGATGGTTCCAGAGAGTCTATGAAAAATTCGTTTAATTCTGCCAATTTCTCTCTTAGTTTAAGTTTCAAGTCGGAAATATCAGGCACGGTGTTTAAATCCACCCTTGTGGCTACAGTTCCAGGGGTTTGTCTCCAAGTTTCATGATACAGACCGGGCAATTCCTTTTTTCTTGAATTCAATGCATTTAGGAATGCTGCAACGGTTGTTCTTACAATTCGTACTCCTTCCATAATTGCCAGTTGCACGCCAGTCTCATCATATAATTTTATTGTTCCCCGGAGACGATTTTCAGGATCACTCCATGTTGTATGAGCGTACATTGTTTTTGTGGAACAGCGGGCAAAGCAAATAAATTTTTCAACACCGATTGGTAAATAAAGGGATTTAGATTCTTCGTCCATTGTCAAAGCAAATGCTTGAATCATTGCATCGAGTATAACCGGATGTCCAATGTACTGTTCAAGATTTCCAGCGTCTTTTGGTGAGGGAATTTCCGCCAAAACATCAGTCTCACTTTTCCAAAAACGAGTTATACTTTGAAAGTTGTCTCCAAAGTAGATTCCTAATTCGGGAACTCGTTTGTATAATTCATCCATTGAAATTTCGTGGGCACACCGCTTTTTGATTACTTCCAGTCCATCTTGTTTTAAATTCTCTTGGGTCTTGGAAACAACTGTGGTGAATTTTGCAGTGGCATATCTTTTCCATTTATTGTTTCCTTCTATTTCTTCAGGGCTCAATCGTCTGAAAACTGAAACATCCATTTCTCCAGGATTGTCTAGATTTTTCGGAGCTGCTAAATATTGAAGATGAACTCCATCTTCTGTTCCTAACTCCAAAGGAGCTTCAATCATAAAATTTTCTACAGTTATGGGTGCCCCAGAATCCAAGATTGAAATTCCATCTGTTCCTTGTACTGAGAGATTTCCAGCCGCGAGAATCATCTCCAGAAATCCTGCTCCTGGTAAAATTACTTTGTTCGCCACCTGGTGATCTTTTAGATAGGGCAGGTATTCTAAGTCGATGGATTGTTGAAAAACGTTCACCATAAGTTCGGAAGATGCTACTAAAGGGGCAGGGCGTCCCAGCAGAGGGTGAAGGATTTTAGTTGTTAAAACCATTTCCCGACTTCCAATGTTGTATTCAAACCAAAACTTTTGTCTTTGGAATGGATATGTTGGTAATTCCAACTTTTTTCGCTGGAACGGGGCGTCAAAATGTTTCCAGTTGATTCCAACGCCCTTAATGTAAAGTCTTGCCAAGCTGGACAAAATCGTTATCCATTCTTCGTCATTTTTTCTTATTGAGGGAAGCCAAGTGGCCTCCTGAGCTTCTTGCGGGGATACATTTGTCATTCCCAATGCAAGGAGAATGGGATGAGGACCAACTTCTACAAATGTTCTTACTCCGTTGTCAAAGAGAGTTTTGATTCCGGATGTAAAATTCACATGGTCTCGACAATGATTCTGCCAGTATTTAGCGTTAATATCATGTTTTTGCAGAATCCGTCCATCTCTCCCGGATACATAAATGCATGTCGGACTTTTGTAAGAAATACTTCCAGCTACTTTTCCGAAATCTTCCATGATTCCTTCCATTTCTCTGGAATGGAAAGCATGAGTTGCAGCTACTCGTAATGTTTTGATTCCTTGATTTGTACAGAGTTCTGTAAAACTGTCCAACGCATTTGGTCTTCCTGCCACCACAACTTCTTCCACGGAATTTATAACTGCGACATCAAGCCATAAGCCTGGATTGTTTTTCATAAATTCGTCCAGTAGTTTTCGAATGTTCTCCAAAGACGTTTTTACAGCAAGCATTCCTCCACTTGGCATTCCTTGAATCAGTTTACTTCTCTCGGCTATCAGTCGGATTGCTTCTTCCAGTGTCATTATTCCTGCGGCCGTTGCTGCAGCAAATTCTCCCACGCTATGTCTAAACAAAGTATCGGTTTTCGAATTTATTAGTTTTTTGTCTTTTGTCAAAAAATTTTGTATAAAAAATATTCAGAATATTTTGTCTATATAGACAAAATATTCTGAATATTTATCAGAAAACTAAAAAAAGTTTGATTACCCCAGAACATAATCCGGACTCACTCCAAAACTCTTCCACAATTCTAGAAGACTGTATTCAATGCAGAAAATCGAGGTTTGACTGCAAATCGTTTGGTCTAAAGAATGTCCCTCATTTTCAGCCCCTCCGGTGTTCCATATAACATCCAATAGATTGATTCCCAAATTCTGACGCAACAGTGAGACGCATCTGTCTAAAGATTTTCTGAAGACTGGGTGAGTGTTGTACAATCTTTTTGTCATCCCAACGTACTGGGAACCTTGACCAGTAAATAAAAATGCAATTTGAGGTTTCTGCACAGCTGTTCTTCCAAATGCATACATTTTCTTTTCAAGTCGTGTTTGAATTTGTGTGGAATCTTTTCCGATGACCGCCAATCGGTGAGAGAAATGTGCACGGCCAATATTCGCCGTGTAGGCCACATCTTCAATTTTCATTTCCGGGTTACTTTTCAAGAAACTTTGATATTTGACAACCAGCTCAGCCAAAGCGTCTTCATTTTTCGCTGAAAGCGTCAAAATATGGTGAGGCCGTTCTACATCAAATTCTCGGGGTTTCAAATTAGTGCAAGTTGGGGGTTCTTCAATGATGACGTGAACATTCGTTCCGCTTATACCGAATGAGCTTATTCCTGCAATTCTCTTTTTGTTTTCTTCTTTTTTCCACTGTTTCGCTTTAGTTGGAACAATGGCAGGAATAGCATTAAAATTAATATTTGGATTTGGCTTATCGAGATTACAATGAGGTGGGATTAATTCGTTATTCATGGCCATCACAACTTTTATAAGTCCAGCGACTCCTGCAGCTCCTTCTGTATGTCCGATGTTTGTTTTAACAGATCCGATAACCAAAGGTTCTTTTCTTCCCTCGGAATATCCTGACGCTATTGCAGATACTTCGATAGGATCTCCTATCTAAACAAAATAATGAAATTCGAAAAATTTTGTAATTAAATAATTGAAGAAGCATTTAATTCAAGGAGAATTAAGAGAATTTCAAAAAGAAAAGAAGGAAATGAAAAGGGGAAAATGAAATAGGTATGTGAAATAGAAAAAGGAAAAATAAGAAAAAAAGTCAGACAGATTTAATAAAATTGACTTTCGTTTTTTTAAAAATGTGTTCGCCTTACCATTGTTCCAGTTCCGTGAGCTTCTACATAACTCACATTGGCAGGTTTAACTCTGGCAGACTTAAGTGCGTCTTTGATTACATTGGCTTGACACATTTTGCTCGGAGCGCCAAAATTTGCTGTGGTTCCTTCACTGTTAACCGCAGAGCCACGGACAATCGCAAGGATTCTGTCACCATCTCTTTGTGCATCGGCGTATCTTTTCAGCACAACAACTCCACAACCTTCAGCTCTTCCGAATCCATCGGCTTTTTCATCAAATGTTTTGCAGTGACCATCTGGGGACAAGAAATAAGGTTTTCCCGGGCCGGTAAGTGGGAAGGCTTGGATAAGCAAATTAACTCCACCAGCAAGAGCCAAATTGCATTCCCTTTTTCTCAAACTGTCGCAAGCCAGATGAAGACTGACGGAGGATGAGGAACATCCGGATTCTGTGGCAATATTAGGACCGTCCAATCCAAGAAAAAAGGAAACTCGAGCGGATGTGGCGCTGTAAGCGTTTCCCAAGTAAATTCGGTGAGCGTCACAACTTTGAGCGACGTTGCGAAGCATTCGTTCGTAATCAGCAGCCCAAACTCCGATGAAAACTCCCGTGTTACTTCCTTTTAAATGGAGTGGATTGATTCCGGCGTTTTCCAATCCTTCCCAAGCAACTTCCAGCAACAGACGTTGTTGAGGATCACAAAATGCTGCTTCTCGGGGACTGATTCCAAAAAATTTCGCATCAAATTCGTCAATAGGACATTTCAAAAATCCGGCTTTTGTTCCAAGTGTGTCGTCGTCTTTGGGGTATTTGTTCCACCGATCAACTGGCACTTCCGTGATCGCATCCTTTCCTTCAACCAAAAGTTCCCAAAATTCTTCAGCTGAATTTGCCCCTGGAAAACGGCAACTTAATCCAACGATTGCGATGGAGTCGCTCAAATAACTGTGATCTTCCTTGGTCATGCCAATATTCGGGATTTCTTTCGTTACTGGGTGTGATTTGTAACCGTTAAGCTTGAGATTCGGATCCAGGGTCTTTTTCAAATAAGAAATGAATTATCAAATTCTTGTAACTATCGAATAATTTTAATTACAATTAATTTTATGATTTATGTAAGTATTGTTCGTTTACCATAGCTGAAGTCAACTTAGGCTGAATATCCTCATTGAAAATATTTAGCCAGGTTTGTGACAAAATGTCATAATATTGAGTTCTTAATCCAGGCGATTTGTTGTCATTACTATCGAGTAAAGGATTTACCCCTACGAATCGAGCAATTTTCAGGTCAGAAGAAAATCTGCAATTAAAAAGCAAATGTAAAATCATTTAAAGCTTTTAAATTGGACGAGGTAATAATATTTGAGAAATGAACTACTAACTATATAGTACAGTGAAAATAAATATAAATTTTATTGATGTTTGGAAAACAACAATTGTGGAAGGGCGTATCTAGGATTCACCAATGGGAGGGGATCGAGAGGTTTGGAAAGGATTCGGAAGTAACAAAATGTGTAATATTGAGGCCCTGAACGGCTAATTTTTGTCACATAACCCCTTTTTCCAGAATCTAGGGTGGGGCTCAAGCTCAGTGAACCCATACGTAGATACGATCTTGTGTATGAGCAATTCTTCAACAAAATAGTCTAAATAGTTGTTAATTTTTGTAATTTAAAAATATTTAATATTTTACTGGTCAAATGTTGTGTGCAAATTGACAGCCGTGTTGTAATCCGGTGGTAAAACTTTTTCCGTCGAGTTTGTTTGACTCCACTCCTTGAAGAACAAGTTGAGAATATCCAGTCCATTTTCTAAACCAATATTTTTATTATTTCCTTGATCTTTTGCATTATTGCAATGTAAATGGATATCGTAATGATGAAATGATCACCTTTGACAAATCCGGTTGTTTTCATGAAATTCAAAATTGCGTTAAATGTTTGAAATGAGGGTTTCAAAACAAACACGGATGGTTCAAAGCAATTGGCTCTACTCAAATCCACAGTAGCCGACAGTTCATCCCGATCGAAAATCTCATCACAATTTTGTAGCACCTAAAAACGAATAAGAAAATCTAATAATAATTGCTCCAACCTAATCATTTACAAAAATCGGATTTCTGCAAAATTATTTAACTCGTTTAAATAATTCAGGTACATAAAATATTTATATACTTTGTATTTATTGAAATTTTCCTAAAAACGTTGAATGAGCATTTTATAATTTTTTTCTTCATTAGCCTTGAAAACTTAATAAAAGCCGTAAATGTAGCC